>WBNM01018745.1:0-16655 GCA_013399055.1 Ramphastos sulfuratus | reverse complement strand
CACAGGAATGCATCCAGGTTTTTCACCTTTGTTTCTCCCAATATAAACTCAAAGGTGCTTGGCAGGGCTGCAAAGTGCAATTTTGTAATCTCAACTCAAGGTCAGAAATAAAACAATGACAAAAGGAGCTGGATCTGATGTCTCAGGAAATTGCAGCATTTTAGCACTATTCATCTCAAGTTGAGGAAAGACTTGAAATGCTTCAATAGCAAAGTGGTTGAATCACACTCCCTGAATGTGTTTAAAAGAGGCAAAGATGTGGTGCTGAGGGACATGGTTTAGCCCTGCAGGTGTTTAATAGAGGCAGATGTGGTGCTGAGGGACATGGTTTAGCACTGAAGGTGTTTAAAAGAGGCAGAGATGTGGTGCTAAAGGATGTGGTTTAGCCCTGGAGGTGCTTAAAAGAGGCAGAGATGTGGTGCTTAGCATGTGTGGATATGCTTAGCAGCAGACTTGTTAGAGTTAGAGAATGGTTAGACTCTTTTCCAACCAAAACACTTCTATGATTCTATGAATAGGAAGTTCCCAGAGGTGTTTCATTTCATCATTTTGTGGCAACAACAGGGCATTTGAACATTTAATCATAGAATCATAGAACTGCTGAGGTTGAAAGAGACCTTTGAGATCACATCCAACTGCTCACCTAGAGCTCACAATCCCACCTCTACTGTTACTCCACTACCATTAGACCAGGTCACTCAGCACCACATCCACGTCATACGTTCAGGGACTGTGACTCCACCACCTCCCCAGACAGCCTGTTCCAATGCTTGAAGAAATTGTTCCTAATATCCAACTGGAACCTCTCCTGACACAACCTGAGGCCTTTCCTCTTATCCTGTCACCCGTTGCATGTGAGAAGACACTGCCCCCCACCTTGCTCCAGCCTTCTTTGAGATAGTTGTAGAGGGCCGTGAGGTCTCCACTCAGCCTGTTCTGAAGACTAAAATGTATAAGTTGTGTTGCTGATTTTGTTAATCTCTGTGAGCTGTGGGGCCCATCCGAGGGTGTAGCTCCAGAATATTTTGTGCCTCCATTTCTCAGAGTACCTTCTGCTGTCTTATCTCTATGACATGCGATGGACTTGGTTTTGTTTGTGGTGCTTGTCTCTCTAGACCAACAGATAACCACTCTCTGGAAAACAGCCTGGCTGGGATGAGCTGTAGTTATAAATAAATCATTGCTGCTGCTTGTATGGCAACTTTGTAAGCTTGTCATAGCACCTGGCTTTATTATGCTGCTCTCTGTGAATGTTTGAGGCAAGTTCTGACTTGCATAACCACAATGCTGGTGTGCTCTTTTTCTTTGCACAGACAAGCAAGACTGCTTTGTTCTGCTGGGGTTGTTCAGCCTGGAGGACAGGAGGCTCAGGGGAGACGTTTTTGCTCTCTACAACTACCTGAAAGGAGGTTATAGCCAGGCAGGGGTTGGTCTCCTCTCCCAGGCACTCAGTGACAGAACAAGAGGACACAGCCTCAAGCTGCACAGGGCAGGTTTAGGCTGGATGTTAGGAAGAAGTTCTTCACAGAAAGAGTGATTGGCATTGGAATGGGCTGCCCAGGGAGGTGGTGGGGTCATTATCCCTGGAGGTGTTTAAAAGGAGACTGGATGAGGCACTTAGTGCCATGGTTTAGTTAATTAGAAGGTGTTAGGTGGTAGGTTGGACTCAATAATCTTGAAGGTCTTTTCCAGCCTGGTTAATTCTGTGATTCTGTGATTCTGCACTCATCAGACAAGATCTGCAACCATACATTAAAAACTCAAAGGGAGCCAAGTGCAGCCAGCCTTTGCCCTCTGGCAGCCATCTTTCCAAAGGGATCAGATTCTTTAAATGCAAATTTAGAGGAGGTCTTTAACTCTCAAGTTGATCTGTCAGAACAAATCTCACTAGAGATGGGCCATGTTTTTTACAGTTCCCTCCTTTTGGACGTGATTGGACTCAACAATCTTAAAGATCTTTTCCAAACAAAATGATTCCATGGTTCTATGTCTGCAGTAAACACCTGCTGCATGAAAAGAATAGGCACAGGGTTTCACAGAATCACAGAATGCTGAGGGTTTGAAGGGACATCTGGACATTGTCTAGTCCAGCCCTCCTGCTAAAGCAGGGTCACCCACAGAAGGTTGCCCAGGATCACACTGGCCAGGTGGGTTTTGAAAGTCTCTATAGATGGAGACTCCACAACCTCTCTGGGCATCCTGGTCCAGGGCTCCAGCTTCCTCACAACAAAGAAGTTTCTCCTTTTGTTTAAGTGACACCTCCTGTCTTCTAGTTTGTGTCCATTGCCCTTTGTCCTGTCACTGGGTACCATAGAAAAAAGCCCAGCCCTATCCTCATGACCTCCACCCTTTAGCTATTGTCCAGCATTGAGAAGATCTCATCTCAGACTTCTCCTCTCTAAGCAGAGAAGTACTAGAAGAACAAGCTGCTGTTTCTCTTCCCCACACCCTGGCAGCAGTTAGGTCTTTTGAGTTTCATCTAAACATGAGAAGGAACTTCTTTACTTTGAGGGTGGCAGAGCACTGGAGGAGTCTGCCCAGGGTGGTGGTGGAGTTTCCAGCTCTGGAGACTTACAAGTCCCACCTGGACATACTCCCGTGTGACCCATTTTAGGTAATCCTGCTCTAGCAAAGGGGTTGGACTCAATGATCTTCAGAGATCTTTTCCAACCCCTACCTATCTGTGATTTATCCCCATAGCAAGCAATGTTTTAATTTGGTTTAAATTTCCATGCAGTGAACATATTTACATCAGTGGGCAGCTGAACCGTATCAAATCTATATCCAGTTTTGGGGGGAGCTGCCTGTTAAGGTGATTTAACTAATAATTTTAAAAAGCCTTTTCACATTAGCAGTTTGCTTGAGTTTTTTTTGGGGGGGGGGGTTGTTTGTTTTTTTTTTTTAATTTTTGTTACCCAAGGTATTTCTGTTTAATTTTTGTGCTGTTTCCTTAAGAATTAACAAAAAATTGATTTAGGAAATAAACTTCTGTGGTGCCAGCCCAAAAAATTAAGAGAGTCTCTGCAAAGTGATATTGAAATAGGAGACCTGTGGTGAGTTGCTTGAGCTGGAACTTTCCCCTTCAGGTGACAAACTTTCAACAAGTGACACTAACTTATGTGCATGGCCATGCTGTTGTAAGGTATGGCCAGGCTGGTTCTTCTTCTCTACAAATTCAGTGGGTTCCTTCTAAGAAAGGCTTATTTGTACCTGGACAGGCTGGAGAGTTGGATGTGGAGAGACCTAATGAAATTGAATAAGGGCAAGTATAGAGTCCTGCAGCTGGGGGAGAAGACTTTCATATACAGAGTAGGGGCTGGCCTGCTTCAGAGCAGCTTTGGGGAAAAGGACCTAGGAGTGCTGGTGGGCAGCAGGGCGACTGTGAGCCAGCAATGTGCCCTCATAGCCTGGAGTGCATTGAGAAGAATGTGGCCAGCATGTTGTGGGAGGTTCTTCTTCCAGTCTACTCTGCTATGATGTGGCCACTCCTGGAATACTGCATCTGGTGTTCCCAGTTCAAGAAAGACAAGAAACTACTGGAGAGAGTCCAGTGGAGAGGCACTAAGGTAATAAGACTGGAACTTCTGCTTTACAAGGAGGGGCTGAGGGACGTGGGACTGTTTAGCCTAGGGAGACTGAGGGGGGATCTCATTAAAACTGATCAATACCTAAAGGGCAAATGTCAGGAGTATGGAGCCAGAGTTTTTTTCAGTGGTGCACAGTGACAGGACAAGGGTCAGTGGACACAACCTGGAACAAAGGAGGTTCCATGTAAACATAAGGAATAAATTCTTCACTTTGAGAGTGGCAGAACACTGGGCCAGGCTGCCCATAGAGGCTGTGGAGTCTCCATCTCTGGAGACAGTCCAAACCCATCTGGACATGTTTCTATGTGATTTGCTTTAGGTACTTCTGCTCTTGTAGGGGGGTTGGACTAGATGGTCTTCACAGGTCCCTTCCAACTCTTAGCATTCCGTGATTTTGTGATTTTAGGGGAGTACAGAGACAAGTATGACATTCTAGCAAGATCTAATTGGGGATATCACAACCCACTCTCTGTGCTGTAGGTGTAGCACGAAGTGCTGTGGCAGAAATGAATCATTTAGCTTGCTTCTCAGCTGGTTATGAATTTGTGTCAGAGGGGTGACTTTTAGGAAATAGAGGTACTGCACTTTTTCTCCCCTTTTGCTTTGTTATAGAAAGTGATGATAAGAGGGAACAAGGGCATCTTGACACAGTACAGACAAAAGAGGTGCAGGAGAAAAAAAAGTTGAAATGATAAAGCACTGCCACTTGCTTTAATCTAGAGCTCCTGAGCTCCTCAAAAACAAGCCTGGAAAGAAGGAAAATGAAATACAAGTAAACAATTAGGCAGTGACATTTAAACCTTAAATGCTGACTCTTAGCAGGAAATCCATTTCATGCAATGCTGCACTAAGGTTATGGGGAGCTCCAAGTAAGAGGTCTTTGTGGCTATGTGCTGGGAAGGTCAAAGCAGAAGTGTTGCAGAGTCCAGAGCACAAGGCTGGGCTGCAGAAGGACAGATGGTGTTCAAGAAAGAGAGGTTTGAGTGACATGATGGTAAGGAAGAAGCAGAATAGGGTGGTGCTGGTTGTCTGCCACCTGAAGATGAGGCAAGAAAGCCAACAGCATCCTGACCTTTACCACAAGCAGTGTGACCAGCAGGACCAGGAAAGGGGTTGTCCCTCTTTACTCAGCACTACTGAGGCCACACCTTGAGTCCTGGGTTCAGTTTTGGGGCTCTCACTACAAGAAGGACTTTTTGGTTCTAGAGGTTGCCCAGAGAAGGGCAAGTAAGCTGCTGAAATGTTTGGAGAACAGGTCTGGTGAGGAGTGGCTGAGGGAACTGAGGTTGTTTACTCTGGAGAAAGTGAGGCTGAGGAGAGACCACGTTGCTCTCTATAACTACCTGAAAGGAGGTTGCAGTGAGTTGGAGCTTGGTCTCTTTTTCCTAGTATCAGGTGACAGACCAAGAGGAAATGGTCCGAAATTGTGCCAGAGGAAATTTAGGTTGGGTATTTCTTTGCTGCAAGAGTGGTCAGGGATTGGAGCAGGCTGCCCAGGGAGATGGTGGAGTCACCATCCCTGGAGGTATGCAAACACCATGTAGACATGGCACTTTGAGATGTGGTTTAGTGGCCATGGTGGGTTTAGGTCAATTGTTGAATTTGACGATCTTAGAGGTCTTTTCCAATTGAAACAATTCTATGATTCTGTGATCTTCTTGCTTATAGTTATTTTCTCTCTGGGAAGGCATTGTGTCTTTGTAGGGGTAAGTCAAAAGGGTGGCTTTCCTGTTGAGGCTCTTACAGTAGGAAGGGTATCTAGTTTCCTACTGACTCTAGCTGTGATGAAGCTGTTTGAGGAAGCTGGTCTGTTGTAACAGAAGTCTGTCCTGGTTTGAGCTACAACAGAGCTAATTCTGCTCAGTGATCTGACTTTGCAGCTCAGTCTCTTTTCAATAACTGCACTTTCTGCAGCTCACAGCATGGACTTACAGACTGCTTCTATCAGTGAAAACCCTTGAAGCTTATGGTTACTACTAAGGATTGAAATGCAGAAAGGCTCTGCCTTATATTTGCTCTTAGGGAGATCAGGTCACTGCTACATCTTGTGTGCTGTTTGGGGTGTTGCAAAAGTGACACCTGCAGGGAGGAGCAGACAGTTCAGCTGACCCTAACTGACCAGCAAGGGATTCCATTCCACACACAGCATACACAGCATAAAGCTAAGAGATTACAAGGGTTTAGTCTTTTCTTCAATGGCCAACATCTGAGGAGGACTATGTCCATTCTGCCTTTGATCCCAGTCCATGCATTTCTGAGTCCAGTTCCAGAATACAGCTTCTGAGTCTGGTTCCCATCTGTGGCTGAGTCCAGTCTGGGACTTCCCTGGTGCTTGCCAATAGCATCAGGGATGACGTGTGATGTACTTGCTGTCAGCAGTTGGGTTCCATATTGCCTTGAGTCTCTTTGGATCTATTTCATTTTATCATTCTTATTTTTATCAAAGCAGGTTTAGATTCCTTCCCAAACCATCAGTCTCTCTCCTTCATTCCCTTCCTCTTCCTTTTGGGAAGGGAGATGAGTTCATAGAAAGCATCTATCATTTGTTTAGCCCAGCCCTAATTCTTCACAATGTTCTTTGAAAATCCTTGCCAAAATTTGTCCCGAAAGTGTTTCCATAGTGCACTTACCCATGAATGAGCTCACTTGCTTCTGTCACTAGTTAAAGCATTATAAACAGCTCTGTGGTATTTTGATGGAGATGTCCTGATATTCAAAATCTGTTTAAACCTTCTAACATTTGAGGAGCGCATGAAGGGATCTCATCTTGTACTCACCTCACAGATCAAAGCTTTCAGATTCATGAGCTCACTCTCCTAGTGCACTCTGACACATCTGTGAAGTGCTCCTGTACTTGTGTAAGGCTCTTCCTGAGCAGGATGACTTAGCAGATTTTAGATTTCTGTGGTGCATAGTAGAAAAAAATGAGAGAGACAATTCTGCCACTTTGCTCTGGTGAGACCTCACCTGCAGTATTGTGTCCACCTCAATTTAAGAAGGACATAGACCTGATGGAGCAGGTCCTGAGGAGGGCCACGAAAATGATCAGGGGGTTGGAGCACCTCTGCTACAAGGACAGGCTGAGGGAGCTGGGGTTGTTCAGCCTGGAGAAGAGAAGGCTCTGGGGAGACCTAATAGCAGCATTCCAGCACCTGAAGGGGGCCTACAAAAAGGATGGAGAGAGACTGGTTACAAAGGCCTGCAGAGACAGGGCAAGGGGCAATGGCGTCAAACTAGAGAAGAGTAGATTTAGATTGGATGTTAGGAAGAAGTTCTTTACCATGAGCGTAGTGGAGCTCTAAAACAGGTTGCCCAGGAAGGTGATTGAGCCTCTATCCCTGGAGGTGTTCAAGATCAGGCTGGACAAAGCTTTGGGCTACCCGATGTAGTTGCACTTGTCCCTGCTGGCTGCAGTGGGGTTGGACTGGATGGCCTTTGGAGGTCCCTTCCAACCCAACCTATTCTATGAAATTTGAGGTAAGGTTACAGATAAGTACTCTCAAAATCTGAGCTTCTCAGGACATGAATTAAAAGATAATTTGATATGTCTGCAGTGACAACTGTAGAAAGCATTGCTCTGAAAGGGAAATCAGCTTGTATCAACAAAAAGTAATGAATATGAAAATACAGGTATGAGGTTGGGGATTAGAAGTCAAACAGGGACAATCAACTTGCAGCAAAGACCTTTAGGATGGGAGTCCAACAATTATCCGCTTCTACCAAGTTTGAAGCTAAATTTGCCACAATTGGAAGGGCAAAATTCTGTTTGCCTGTTTCTGAACAGTCCCACATATTGGTCATTATCTTTTTCTTTTTTTTTTTTTTTTTTAATTTTCCCTCCATACAATACCCACAGGGACTTGTTTTTCAGCTTGGCCACTCTCTTAAATGGGTCATATCTTTTGCAATCCCACTTTACAGCTGGATGTTATTGATAAAAATCCTAGCAAGCCCAGTATTTAAGCTCAAGGTGGGTGGGAAAGTGTCTTCTAAGTCAGCACTATCACTAGATGAAAGAGATTTTGAGACTGTTAATTTACAGGAAAAAAACTTCTAGGAGATAAATGGGGATGTGTCTGTTCAATGATGTTTGGAGAGCTCCTCCTGGTGATTTCAAAAAAGAACAATTTAAACCCCTTGCCCCTTTTCATAACTATTTCCTTCACTCCTTAAAGACTACGTCTAGATTATTTTTGGGCTCTCAGATGAGGGACAGACTTTTAGTTTTGTCAAAACAAATTGGTTTAGTCACTGTGCTGTTCCCTAGAAATGTATTTCGTAGAATCATAGAATAATTTCAGTTGGCAAAGACCTTTAAGATCATCAAATCCAACCATCAACCTAGCATCACCATGGCCATAATGAAAGAAGCCTTGAAGGATTCTTTTTTTTTCTTTTTTTGGGGGGAGGGAGAAGACAGTAAAGTGTCACCATTCTTTGGTGGACTTTCACTGCAAGTCTCTGCAAGAGGGATGTGTCTCGGTGCAGTTCTACTGTCTTGGCAAAACTGGATGCCTCTTCTAAAGAAAATAAAGTCCTCTACTCCTTGAAAACAATACTGTTTCCAAAATGTTAGCTCTTTGCTTTCTTCCAAACAGATGCAACTTGCTAAGTGGCTTTTGGGGTCAATATTGACACAATTAAGTTCCCTGCAGCTTTCACTCTGTACTGTATGTGTCTAAACCGATTCAGCAGCATAATGAACAATTTTCTATGGCGCAGTGCAAACATTGGGGTGGCTCTTATTTTTATGTGTTTGCCTTCCACAACTCAGCCATAAACTCCAGTTTAAAAGGGTACTAAATGAACTCAGGTCATTTTCTCGAGGGTTTGGTACAGTGACATGCCTTTCACATAAGAATACTTCATTCTTTTTTTTTTTTCCTGATCAGATTTCAAGGCAACCAGTTTCACTGTGCTAAAAAGAAACCCTACAAAGTTAATCAATGCTGGGACTCTACTTATGCTTTCTGAGCCTTGTCTCTTTACAGTTTCAGGCACTAATTTATGTTAGGCAAATTAGATACTTGCTGCTAGGTAATTAAAAGTGTGGTTTGTTGTGTGGTTTGGGGTTTTTTTGCTTGTTTTTTTTTTGTTTGTTTGTTTGTTTTTGGGGTTTTTGTTGGTTTGGGTTTTTTTCCTCTTAAATGGCTATAGAGCCCTGAAATTTAGACGCCTTTCCTTTCTGGCCTCCCCACAGACACTTTAAAGTTCTGCCTATTTTCAGTCTTTTGGAATTTATTATGTTTATATTAAAACAATTTTTTGCTAATTCCATAATTTCAAAGATTCTCAGCACAGAAGAACACTGCAGATAGGACACCTTGAGCCATGCAATCATTTTAAGTCAGAAAATCATGGAATTATTTTCATTGAAAAAGACCTCTCAGATCATTGAGTCCAACCATTCCCAACTTTACCAAGGCTGGTGCTATACCATGACCCTCAACACCACATCTCTGCCTCTTCTAAACACTGCCCTGTGGATTCAACCACCACTCTGGGGAGTCTGTGCCAGCCGTTGAGAACTCTTGCAGTCAAGAATTTTCTTCTCATATCCAACCTAAGCCTCCCCTGGGGCAACTTGAGGTCATTTCCTCTCATCCTATCCCTTGTTACTGTAGAGATCAATTCCCACCTGGCTCCAAGCTCCTTTCAGGGACTTTTGAAAAGCCTTTGACACAAGGACACTGATGAGGGGACAGAGTGTCTGATCAGAAAGTTTGTCAATGACACCAAACTGGGAGGCTTGGTTGATACAGCTGAAGGCTGTGTGGCCATCCAGTGAGACTTGAACAGACTGGAGAGCTGGGCACAGAGGAACCAAATGAAGTTCAACAGGGACAAGTGCAGAGTCCTGCACCTGGAGAGGAATAATAAACTGCACCAGTACAGGCTGGGAGGTGATCTGCTGGAGATCAGCCCTGTGGAGAGGCAGTAGGAAGTCCTAGTGGATAACAACTTATCCACGGGACAGCAATGTGCCTTGTGGCCAAGCAGGCCAATGAGATCCCGGGGTCTGTTAAGAAGGGCGTATCCAGCAGATCAAGGGAGGTTCTCCTCCCCCTCTACTCTGCCCAGGTGAGACCTCATCTTGAGTACTACATTTAGTTTTGGGCTCCCCAGTTTAAGAGGGACAGGGATCTGCTGGCGAAGGTCCAGTGGAGGGCTACAAGGATGATGAGGGGACTGGATCACTGCCTGATGAGGAGAGGCTGAGGGACCTGGGGCTTTTTAGTCTGGAGAAGAGAAGACTGAGAGGGGATTTAATCAATGTTTATAAATATCTGAGGGCTGGGTGTCAGGAGAGAGGGGACAGGCTCTGCTCTCTTGCTCCCTGTGATAGGACAAGGAGCAATGGATGTAAGCTGCAGCACAGGAGGTTCCACCTCAACACAAGGGGGAACATCTTTACAGTAAGGACCACAGAGCACTGGAACAGGCTGCCCAGAGAAGTTGTGGAGTCTCCTTCTCTGGAGCCTTTCAAGGCCTGTCTGGATGCATTCCTATGTGACCTGAGCTAGATTGTATGGTCCTGCTCTGGCAGGGGGGTTGGACTTGATTTCTTTGGGTCCCTTCCAACCCCTGACATCCTGTGAGCCTGTGAACATCCTTCTCTCTAAGCCGGAGTGATATGGATTTGATGGGTGGACTGTCCAGTGGACTAGGAATTGGTTGGATGATCACATACAAAGGGTAGTGGTCAACAGCTCGATACCCAGATGGGGACAGGTGACAAGTGGTGATCTGTACTGGGACCAATGCTGTTCAGTAACTTCATCAGTGATACAGACAGTGAGACTGAGACACCCTCAGCAAGTTTGAAGACAGTACCAAGTTGAGTGGTGTGGTTGATAAGACTGAAGGATAGGATGAGTGCCATTCAGAGGGACCTGGACAGGCTGGAGACATGGGCTGAGGAATATGCCATGAGATTCAATAAGACAAATTGCAAGGTCCTGCACCTAGGTTGAGACAATTCTTGATATCAGTCCAGGCTGGGGATAGTGAAATTGAGAGCAGCTCTGCAGAAAAGGACTTGGAGCTGCTGATGGATGAGAAGCTGGACATGAGCCAGCAATGGACACTTGCAGTTCAGAAGGCAAATGGCAGTCTGGACTATATTAAAAGAAGTGTGGCCATCAGGTCAAGAGAGGTGATTCTGTCCCTCTGCTCTGGTGAGACCTTACTTGGAGTACTATATCCAGCTCTGGTCATGGAAGGTCATGGAACTGTTGGAGTGGGTCCAGAGGAGGCCATGAAGATGGTCAGAGAGTTGGGCACATCTCCTGTGGGGACAGGCTGAAAGAGGTGCAGCTGTTCAGCCTGGAGAAGGCTCCAAGGAGACCTTCCAGCACCCTTCCAGTACATGATGGGGACCTACAGGAAGGCTGGGAATGGACTGCTCAGAAGGTCTTGTAGTAATAGGATGAGGGTCAATGGTCTAGAACTGGAGCAGGATAGATTTACGTTGGATAGCAGGAGAGAAGTTCTTCACAATGAGAGTGATGAAACACTGAAACAGGTTGCCCAGGGATGTGGTTGAAGCCCTATCTGTGGACACATTCAAGATCAGGCTTGATGTGGCCCTGGGCAGCCTGATTTAGTTGGAGATATCCATGCTGACTGGTTGGACAAGATGACCTTTGGGGTTTCACTCCAACCCAGTGCAATCTGTGAATCTGTGAATTGTTGTTGTGAGTTGTAGAGAGTGAGAAGGTCTCCCCTCAGCCTCCTTTCCTCCAGGATGAACAATTTCAGTTCCTTCAGTTGCCCCTCACCAAATCTGTTCTCCAGACTCTTCATCAGCTCTGTTGCCCTTCTCTGGACACACTCCACCACCTCAATGTCTTCCTTGTAATGAGAGCTCCAAAACTGAACCCAGAACTCAAACTGTGGCTTTCCCAGTGCTGAGTACAGGGGCACAATCAGTTCCCTGGCCCTGCTGGCCACACCATTGCTGATTCAGGCCAGGATGCTGTTTGCCTTCTTGGCCTCCTGGGCACACACTGGGTCATGTTCAGACAGCTGAATAAGGATCTTAGAGGAGGGAGATTTTTTTTCCCCTTCTGTTAGAGAAATGTGCCTGGAAAGCATGCTGATTGTGCTGGTCACGCAGCTGGCCAGCCACATCGTGAATGCACTGGAGGAAGCCTACAAAGCTTTAATCTTGGTACCTTCTTTTTTCTTTAAGGAGGTTGCCACATTATATTCACCTCTCATTGCAAACCACAGCATTGTTCAAAGGTCCAGGGCACTGGGAGGGAAAGGGAGGAGGATGCTGAAGATGAAAGCCATATCAACACTGTAAATGAGAAGCTTGGACAGCGCAAAGAGAATCTGTAACAATGCTGGCATCCAGCAATCTTTGAAAATTTTTTTTCCCATTTTCCCCAAGTTAGAATGGCTGAAAAGTTGTCAGATTGTTTTTGAGAAACTCCCAGTAAAAATTTCTAAAAACTCATGGATTTATTAATTGCTTTTCTGTCAAATCTTGAGAAACTGAAGATATCAAATAAGCATTACAAAAAGCTACTTCTATACTCACCTGCAGTGTTTGAGCTTCTTCTGCCTTGAAAATACAAAGTAGGGAAGAGACAGCACTTCTGGGTCTCACAGGTGTAATGGAGCAAGGCTTTTTGCAGTTCTACCTTCTAAATCAGAGCATTTCCCCATCTGCAGGTGTATCAGTATCTCTGATGCTAGGGCAGACTGATGCTTCTTTTACCCTTCAAGTTTAAATGATGCATGTGATGGATATCTAGCACTGCCTCCAGGAACCTTCTTAATAATTTCTCCACTTTATTTCAGAGTCCATGCTTTACATTCCTTGCTTTGGTCCCAGATAGACTCCCACATCCCAGACAGACCCCTGTGGAATGCCCTGACCTACTTTTTTTTTTCCTATCATAGTGGTCCAGTCCATGCTGTCACACTTGTACAGTATTTTATCAAACACACTGTCCTACTGACTAGAAAAGATTTGGTTTGTTTTGGTGCCACTCGGGCTTTGGAGAACAGTATTGTATTTCTTTTACACACCTGTAGCACCTACCTTGCCAGGTCTTAATAAGGAGGCAATGAAAACTGATCCAGTAGCACTGCAGGTTCTCCACACATATGGGGGTTAAGGATCCTCACTTTCTTGAAAGCCTCTTATTTTACCTATTATTATTAGTAGTAGTAGTAGTAATAGTGTTATTATTAGTATTATTATTAGTAGCATTATTATTAGTATTATTATTACTACTACTATTACTGTTACTATTACTATTACTATTATTGTCTTTCCTACTCTCTGCTCTCTGAGCAGCTTTATTTCTCTCAAGATGTCTTTAGCCTTTGGCTCCCTCCTCCCTGCCCTGACTTTTGTACAGGTTATTTACAAGGTCATAGAATCATTAGGACTGGAGAAGACCTCTAAGTTCATTAAGTCCAGCCATGCACCCAGCACCACCATGCCCACTAGACCATGTCCCTAAATCCCACATCCACACAGTTTTTTTAACACCTTGTGATCATNTGGCCCTGAGCTACCCAGGACTGGACGACAGAGGTGACTCTTACTCCTTTTGGAGAGTGAGAATGACAACACTGCACACTGACTGGAAGTGTAAAGAGAGGTTTTACTGACAGGTGTGTATATGCAAAAGGCAGTCAGGTAGAATGGACACATCTACAGGCTAAGCCAAGGCTATTCGGCTGCATCCATCTGGAATCCTCCACCCCTTCCACGCTCGGCAGGCCTGAGCAGGCCAAAACTTGCCTGCAAGGCCTCATCAGGCCACATGACACAGCTCACAGTTCCCTGTCAGCTAGGAGCCATCTGCTCTACACAGACCACAAGACAAGGAGGCAGCTCCCCACGGAGAGATGTGTGAGGGGGGGAGAGGAGGAGGGAAAGAGCCACATTGGCCAGACACTGCCTTATAACCCATGATACCAGAAAGTGGAATGGAATAACAACGTTACAGCATCCTGGGGTGCACAGATTCGTCCCCTGGGACGAGTCTTGGTCCCTGTAGTTTTCCTAGGGGACCCTGGGACCCCTGGCACTAGGACACACCTCCAGGATAGTGACTCTACCAACTGCCTGGACAGGTCAGGAGTGACTTCCAAGTCTCAGAGCTTAATAAGAGCTTTGTTATCCCTAATACAAATTATGCAAATTAAAAAGACGATGGAGAGTGACCAGAAACTGAAATTTAATTTCTTTGCCACGCTTTAAGGTAATTCCTTTTGTTTCTCTCTTTTTGATGTTGACTGAGTGGGTTCTGAACTGGCAGAATGTGGTAAGGTAGCAGTGTAGGGCAGTCCATAGTAGGTTGAGAGGTTTCAAGAACTTGGCTGTGCAAGGCAGAGGATAACTGAAAGGATAAGCTGAATGTAAGGTGGAACTTGAGGGTGAGGATACACAGAACTCTAAAGGCAGAAGCTCTTGAGCTTAATTTCTGTTTCTTCACTAAAGGTGCTTCAGGAGGAGGAAACAGGGCTGAAGAAATTCTTGCTCTCACAAGCAGCAATACAGTAGACCCAGAAAGGCCCTCAAAGTGTCTGTGCAGAACACTCTACAGATGCTGTCTCAGTTACACAGATGTGAGACAGCAAGTGCCAGTTTGCCTTAGGTGACACCAGAGTCCCTGTCTAGCAAAGTCTTGCAATGACAGGACAAGGGGCAATGGGTTTGAACTGGCAGAGGGGAAATTTAGACTGGATGTTAGGAGGAAGTTCTTTCCAGTGCGGGTGGTGAGACACTGGCACAGGTTGCCCAGGAAGGTTGTGGCTGCTCCCTTCCTGGAGATGTTCAAGGCCAGGTTGGACGAGGCCTTGAGTGACCTGTGCTAGTGGGAGGTGTCCCTGCCTATGGCAGGGGGTTGGAACTAGATGATCCTTGAGGTCTCTTCCAACCTTACCATTCTATGATTCTGTGATTCTGTATAGTGAAGAGGCAGTAGAGCAGATAGAAAGGGACTTGCTCATGTTTCTCCAGAGTAAGAACCTACTCCTGCTTCCTGACCAAATGACTCTGGGGTTGTAATCTCCAGACCCTGAATTAGAAAGGCATGATCCTTGGCATGAATGGAGCTTTGGTACAGAATGGGTAATTATTCTGTTGTATATCCATGGGTATAATATCTGCCAAGTTCTCTGGACTCACTGACTTCCTGACCGAGTTGGCCACATTTCTTATCAAAGAACCATAGAATCATTTCATTCGGAAAAGACCTCTCAGATCAAGTCCAACCATCAATACAACACCACCATGCCCACTAAACCATGTCCTGAAGTGTTATGCCCACACAGTTTTTGAACATCTTCAGGAACAGTGGCTCCACCACCTCCCTGGGCAGCCTGTTCCAATGCCTGACCACTCTTGCAGCAAAGAAATTTGTCCTAATCTCCAACCTGAACCTTCTCTGAAGAAAATAAGGCTGAAAGGGAGACCTCATTGCTCTCTACAACTCCCTGAAAAGTGGTTGGAGTGGGGTGGGAGTTGGTCTCTTCTCCCAAGTAACAAGTTATAGGAGTAGAGGAAATAGCCTCTGGGGAGATTTCAGTTGGCTGTGAGAAGAAACTTGTTGGCTGCAAGGGTTCTCAAAGACTGGAACACCCTCCCCAGGAAGATGGTTGAATCCCCATGCCTGGAGGTGTTTCAAAGAGGCATAGGTGTGGTGCTGCAGGACATGGTTTAGCAGCAGACTTTAATAGAGTTCAGTAAGTAATGGTCAGGCTCAATGATCTTAAAGGTCTTTTCTAACTGAAATGATTCTTAGAAACTAAGAATGAAATCTGAACAGCGGGAAAGGTTTCTGGCTCACTTCCTAAGGCAGATCACCTGGTGGCTTTTTCTGTCTGGCTGGGGTATGTGTAGTCCTCCAGGTTCTCTGCAGATCCTTTCTTTTTTTTCTCTTTTGCCTGCACTCTAATAATATCCAGTGAAGGCCTACATCTCTCTCTTCAGAATCACTCATTCAATTCACTTGTGCCTTTGACGTCCTTCCTCTTGGCTCTTCTACAGCTGCACTGTGGCTGTTACCCTTGCCAACTGCTGGAAGCTGAACAATCTTTATATGGTTTTTCCTTGGCTCTGTACTCTTCTGGATCTGCTCAACTGAATTGAAAGCCAGTTACATGAACAACATAAAAGTCACTTAGGAAACTGGGAATTGGACCCTTCTAACATGCAAAACCAAACCTCTATTCAGAAGCAGCTGGACCAAATAGAACTTCATAACCTAATCCCAAATGTTGGATTTCTACCACACACACTCTCTTTTTTTTTTTTTTTTTTTTTGGTGGTGTTCTTTTGCCTCCTTACCAAAGAGACTATTTACATTATTCCCCCCCCACAGGAGGAAGCATTTGTCTGCTGCAACATCCCAGGATTTTAATGCTCTTACCATCAGACAACATGGTATGTAAGGGTCCCTGGTATTTCTCCTGGGTCCTTTTATAGAATTTTTGCTTCATTCTTCACACATTTAAGCTCTTGCTCATTTTGGCTGAGAATATCTCATGCAGCTGTGTTTAAGTCAATATTTGAATCTGCTCCAGAGAGCACAGGAAAATGCCGGAATTTGCTTTGAGAACTTGAGTTGTCATTGTAGGGAGATGGCTTTGGTGACTGGTTTTGGTCCTTGTTACAGATGACACTTCTAGATATTGGTGTTTGGTTGTTTCAGGGATGTTAAAGCAGTGTTTCAGGAGGGGCAGAGTGGAGGAGTCTTGTGAGGGATAGAGTCATAGAATGGTTTGAGTTGGAAGGAACCTCCCAAAGTCATCTAGATCAACTCCCTCTGCAGGAAGCAGGGACATCCTCAACTAGATAAGGTTGCTCAGAGCCCTGTCAAGCCTCACCTTGAATATCTCTGGGGATGGACCCTCAATCACCTCCCTGGGTAACCCATTCCAGTGTTCTGCCACCCTCATGGTAAAGAACTTATTCCTGGCATCTCTCTCTGAGAAGTTTTGAGATGGTGCAGTACTGTGTGTTTCAACAGAAAAAGAAAAAAAAAAAAAAGTAAATGAGTCTAATCTCTGGTGGCTCCAACAAAAGAAGGACATGGA
>WBNM01018743.1:19617-46967 GCA_013399055.1 Ramphastos sulfuratus | reverse complement strand
CCCTGGCACCCCCCGCCCCCCCCCCCCCCCTGCCTGCAGTGATGGAGCAGCTTTTGGACTCCAGCAGGTGCCCACTGGGGCTGTGCTTGGCACACCTGAAGGTCTACACTGAAGGTTGGGGCTTGAGGAAGGTTTCATCAGTGGCATTTGGAGTTGTGGGTGCCCCCTGTGAGCCGTCAGCACTGAGCTCAGCTGCTGGGGTGGGATCTGGCCACTGGAGGCACCAAGCTGTGCCAGGGCACGGAGCAGAAGGGATCTCCAGGGCCAGAGGTGCCCAGGTGGGTGTGCAGCTCACATCAGGGGAACTGTGAGCTGCTGCCATGGCAGCCTGGCAGCTCCCTGCAAAGCCTGCCCCGTGCCAGAGGTCATGGCCAGGAAGAGACAATCTGCAAAGGTCCTGGCCAGCAAGTGCCAGCCCAGCCTGGGCTAAGAGCACTCTTCCAAGGCAGCTGGGTGGGGAATGGGTCTCTGGGGGCCTCAGCAAGAGCTCCTGCCCTGCTCTGCGAGGCTCAGCTTCAGCGAGGGAACAGGAAAAGCTCTCTCCTAGGTGCTGCTGGGGCTGGGCTGGGAGGGCAGAGGGGGTGCCAGGCCCCTCTCAGAGCGAGGGTTGATGTACACTTGAGTCATCTCCTGGCACTCCTCTGCCAGGTCCTCACGGAGGTCGAAGAAGGTTTTCAGCAGGTCCAAGTTGAAGTGGTGCAGCAGGACAACAGTGACCCCAGCCAGCAGGCAGAGCAGGCCTGGCAAGGTGACAGATTGCTGAAGGCATTCCAGGAACAGCAGCACAGTGCCCACCCCACAACCCCCCTCCAGTGCCAGGGCACAGTGCCTGCTCCAGCAGGAGATGCCTTTCTCCCCTCTGGGGTGGCCTCAGCTGCCCATTCAGCATCTTCACACTCAGACACAGGACCCCAAACCATCTCCTTGCACCACTGCACCTCAGGGGCTGCAAATCCCTCCCCCACCCCCAGGCTGGGCATCTGCTGCTCCTCCTGCCAGCCCTCTCCACCCCCTGCCAGGCACTGCTCTGCCCAGGCTCAGCCTGGGGCTGTGCTGGGCTGTGTGCCCAGGCACAGGCTGGAGCTCTGCTGGGCTGTGTGCCCAGGCTGGGACTCTGCTGGGCTGTGTGCCCAGGCACAGGCTGGGGCTCTGCTGGGCTGTGTGCCCAGGCTGGGGCTCTGCTGGGCTGTGTGCCCAGGCTCAGGCTGGGGCTCTGCTGGGCTGTGTGCCCAGGCTCAGGCTGGGGCTCTGCTGGGCTGTGTGCCCAGGCTCAGGCTGGGGCTCTGCTGGGCTGTGTGCCCAGGCTCAGGCTGGGGCTCTGCTGGGCTGTGTGCCCAGGCTCAGGCTGGGGCTCTGCTGGGCTGTGTGCCCAGGCTCAGGCTGGGGCTCTGCTGGGCTGTGTGCCCAGGCTCAGGCTGGGGCTCTGCTGGGCTGTGTGCCCAGGCTCAGGCTGGGGCTCTGCTGGGCTGTGTGCCCAGGCTCAGGCTGGGGCTCTGCTGGGCTGTGTGCCCAGGCTCAGGCTGGGGCTCTGCTGGGCTGTGTGCCCAGGCTCAGGCTGGGGCTCTGCTGGGCTGTGTGCCCAGGCTCAGGCTGGGGCTCTGCTGGGCTGTGTGCCCAGGCTCAGGCTGGGGCTCTGCTGGGCTGTGTGCCCAGGCTCAGGCTGGGGCTCTGCTGGGCTGTGTGCCCAGGCTCAGGCTGGGGCTCTGCTGGGCTGTGTGCCCAGGCTCAGGCTGGGGCTCTGCTGGGCTGTGTGCCCTGGCTCAGCCTGGGGCTCTGCTGGGCTGTGTGCCCAGGCTCAGGCTGGGGCTCTGCTGGGCTGTGTGCCCAGGCTCAGGCTGGGGTTCTGCTGGGCTGTGTGCCCAGGCACAGGCTGGGGCTCTGCTGGGCTGTGTGCCCTGGCTCAGCCTGGGGCTTTGCTGGGCTGTGTGCCCAGGCTCAGGCTGGGGTTCTGCTGGGCTCTGCTGCCAGGCTCTCAGCTCCACACCTAGGGGAGAAGCAGCAGGACTCTCACCCACACAGAGGGGCAGGTCAGAGTGCCCTGACATGGCACAGGTGGTCCTTACCCACAGCCAGTGTGAGCCAGAAGGAGCCCCCATAGGCTGTGTGCAGGGCCAGGGGCCCGAAGTGGATGGGGCAGAACAGGGAGGTGCTGACGGTGGAGAAGGAGAGCAGCGAGAGGATGAGGAAGGCGCCGGTCAGCAGCAGTGTGTAGCCGCCGTAGACGAGGGCAGGCGTGGAGAAGAGCATGTTGGAGAGCAGCCAGGTGCAGAAGGCCACCCTGGGGACAAGGGAAGGCCAACAAGTGAGGGCTGCAGGTGCCACAGGCTCGGGCACTCCGCCTGGCAGGAGGGGTCTGGCCCGCAGGCTGCGCTGCATGGGGCTGAGGAGCTGGCACTGGGCACAGCAGCTCCTGCTGCCTGCTGGGCATGGGGCACCGGGGACAGCAACTCCTGCTGCCTGCTGGGCATGGGGCACCGGGGACAGCAGCTCCTGCTCCCTCTCTGTTGATATGGCACTGGGCACAGCAGCTCCTGCTCCCTCTCTGTTTATGTGGCACTGCCAGCACACGACATAGAATCACAGCATATGTCTGGTCCAAAGTGACCTCCAAGCTCATCCTGTCCAAGCCCTGACCCAGCGCTGAAGAGTCACCACTAAGCTGTGCCCCTCGGTGCCAGGCACTACGGTGCCCTGTGCCCAGCGCCGGCGGAGTGGCCCAGCAGAGAGGACCGAGCCCTGTTGGCCCCAAGCTGCCTGCCCCTGCAGAGCCTTTCTGGGTGCCCAGAGCTGCCCTGCCGGAGGCCATCTGGGGGCGCAGGCCCCCCAGAGCCCTGCCGAGGCTCACCAGAGCGCGATGGATGCGTAGCGCCCGGCGCTGCGGTACTGCTGCTGCACGCCGCAGGGGCTCCGCGCCCGGAACTTCTCTGCCACGTAGAGGATGGGGGTGGGCAGCCCCTTCCGCAGCCCTGCGCCGTAGCTCCGCTCGTAGTCTGCGTCCCCGCCCCAGGCGAAGTGCTCGTTGTAGTCGATGGTCTCGTTGAGCTGCCTCGGCGGGACCCCTGGTGCGGGGAGAAGGCTCAGCTCCTGCTGCCTGCCAGCCTCTGCGCGGACCCAGGCCGCCCCCGGGGCGCCCCCGAGGGGCAGTGCCCGCTGCCAGCGCTGGGAGGGGACCCCAGACTCACCCCGCAGCGTGACGTTGAGCCCGGCCAGCCCGATGTGCAGCCCGATGTCCGCGCTCACCTCCGCGGCGCTGAACGACTTGTAGGAGGTGTTGGCCCTCACCCACCCGCGCTCCCAGTCCCCCGTGAACTGCACCGCTGCCGGGAAACAGAGGCTGTGGTTACGGAGGGGCTGCCCCCAGGCTCTGCCGTGCTGGAGGAGCACAGGCGAGCCCCCGGCACGGCCCTGCGAGGGAGCGTAAGGATGGCAGGAGCTGACTCAGCTGCCGGGACGTGCCCCAACCGGCCGCAGCTGAGGAAGCCTCCCCGGCAGCTCCCACGCCCCGGCGGCACTCGTGTCCTCCTCCGGCTGAGCCTCCGCTTCCTGCAGCCTGGATTCCCAGGGATGCACTCTGGCACCTGAGCCCTCCCGGGATACCCTCTGCAGGACCTCCCCGCAAGCTCCCCAGCCAGAGCCCAGGGACGGGTCTCGGAGCCGAGCCCACTCCTCAGCCTCGGCAGCAGGGGTCCACACTCCCCGCGCAGTCAGCCCAGGTGGTGGTGGGAGAGGGGTGGGCAGTGCCAGCACGGCTCTGACAGGCACTCTGGTGGGGGGCCCTGTGCCTTTTGGAACAAGATGCCCATTTCGGGAACACTCTGCCATGGGAGCTGTTTCCCTGGAAGGAGATCCAGGTGGAGGTGATGGTCTCATCCCGGGCTGAACAAGAAAACCTGCCCAAAACTAATCCCAGGAGCTGAATCAACTTCTGAGGGCACTGATCCAGTAGCAGCTCTGCAGGAATGTTTTCTAGTTGCAGGGTCAAATGTGCCCAGCTGCCACCAGGGCAGAAACGCTGAGGCTGGCTTTGGAGCAATTGATTCCTCCTGCGTGCCCAAGCAGCACCCTGCTGTGTCCCTGCCAGGACAGAGGTGCTGGGTGGCTCTCCAGAGCTGTGGAGCCAGCCCTGACCTCCACCTCCCTGCCATCTCCAGCCTGGCACCATGGCTGGGGCATCTCCCAGCAGCTCCCAGATCGTGGACCTCCCGTGCTGGGGGGTGACCCCTGCATGCTGGGCTGACCCAGGTGCCAGCCTGTAGAGTTGTGCAGCTGATGGCAGCCTGGCTGCCTGGTCAAACCAGGGGCTGGGCCATCCCAGCTGTCCTACACCATCCCTCTCCAAGGAGTCTTGTCCTGTCCCTCACAGCAGGAGAGCTTCTTTGCTTTATGGCCAGGGCTGCTCTCTCCTTCTGGCATCCTCTATGCCCTCAACACCTCTTTTGCTCCTATGTCCTGTTGCCCTGTCCAAGCTGGAAACCCCACAACCTGGTTTCCACCACCAGCCCCATTTATGCCAGAAGGTTTCCTGGTTGTGCTAAATCAAATCCTCTCCTTCAGCTCTTCCTGCCTTTCTCCTTGGAAGGTCTTTACCCTCCAGCCTCTGCCCTAGCTGTGTGGTTTATTTCCACCTGCTCACTCCACCTCACTGCAAGGCTCCTCTGACACTGAAACACATCCATGCTGAACTTGGAGCCTGGTAATGAACTGCACCTGGGTGGCTCTCTGAAAGACATCTGAACCCATCTTGATGGCCTTCAAGCAGAGACTGAGCTCTGTGGCACCTGTGCCCCCACCTCTGTGCTGCTGCAGAGACTCACCAGCTGCTGAGGAGCCAAGAGCAAATCTTTGCATTTCACCCACGAGTTTGTGGAGGTTCCTGTGTCCTGCTCATGCATAGGGTCAGGGGAATGTGGAGCTGTGCAGCCCACCAGAGCTGGGCCTGTTCAACCTCTGAGGTTCACAGAATCATAGAATGGTTAAGGTTGGAAGGGAGCTCAAAGCTCAGCCAGTTCCAGCTCCCTGCCATAGGCAGGGACACCTCCCACTGGGACAGGTCACTCAAGGCCTCATCAAGGTTAATTCAGAAGAGACCATGGAGACCTCCAGGTGCTACCAGCCCCAGTACCAGGGACGAGGGAGCCCTTTGGGGAAGTTTTGTGACTGCTTTGGGGTGCAGGGCCAGGGCAGAACCTGCAGTCAGCCTTGGCCAGGCCGTGGCTGGGACCACGAGCTGACACTCCCCAGATGTGGGCTCTGCTGTAGGGTCGAGTCCCCCAGGGGCTGTGCCACACTCACCCACGATCACCACCCCCGCGGCCAGGCTGAGGAGCACCCGGAGAGTCCAGTAGAGCCTCTACAGGAAGAGAGGTGCCACATCAGGCAGGGTGGAGCAGCCCCAGCCCCTTCTGCCTGGCCCAGACCCGTGGGGCAGTGTCCCAGCATGCAAGCCCCGGGGAGCAGGCTCCGGGAGGGGTCTCGCACCGCCCGCCCGCGGATGCCAGGGACGATGAGCAGGAAGCTGCAAGCCAGCGTGAGGAAGACCACGGTCACGATGATGATGCTGATGTCAAACACGGCAGCCTTCCTCTGCTGGGGGTAGAAGGGGTAGACACCATCGAAGAGAGTCATCCTGCGCCTCCGGGAGCCTGCAGGAGAGAGGTGCTCACAGCAGGGACCCTGCACTGCTCTGCCCACTGCCTCCGGGAGCCTGCAGGAGAGAGGTGCTCACAGCAGGGACCCTGTGCTGCTTGCCTACTGCCTCCAGCTGCCTCCGACGGGCAGTGGCCAGCCCCAGCTCGGCTCCGGAGCAGCCCAGCTGTGGGGCAGCTCCACCTCGCAGCTCCCCAGGTGGACAAGGAAATGTGCTGAAGGAATGGGCAGGGCGAGATAATCCCCGGCAGAGGAACATCACCCAAAAGGCCTTGGTGGAGGAGAGGAGGTGCCTGGGGCAGGGCTCCATCAGCCTGCAGGTGGCCACGAGTCACTGTCCTTGAGGAGCAGCCCAAGCCCAGAAACCTGTCAAGCGGCTCCTCCCCGGGCAGAGCTGGGTCTTTGCCTGCAGGAGGTGCAAGCAGAGCTTTCTGCTTTGTGGCCTGCCCTTAGAGGAAGTCCATGAGCCGAGGACCACCAGCAGATGAAGTCTTCCTCCCGGATGGAAAGGAACCACTGTGCACATTGACCTCCCAGCAGCAAAAGTATCCCCAGCCAGGGTCTGCCGCTGACACGCAGAACGAAGTCCACTCCCCCATTTCCACACCCTCTCCTTGAAGAGGTCACCACCGCCCCTCCTCGAAGAGGCTTCCTCAGGAGCTGCGCATCACAATGCAGGCAGGGAGGACTCTGCCTGTGCTTAGCCCAGAGGGGCCAGAAGCAACCTCTAGAGCAGGAGTGTGGGTCCAGGGAGCACATGGACACCAGGAGCACAGCTTGGGGCTGAAGGAATCTGAGTTATGGCAGACAACAAAGTGCAGATGGCTTCGAAGTTCCACCAGCACCTCAGTTCCAGCAGCTTCAGAGCTTCCCCACTCCTGACTTAGATCAATGCCATGCTCAGTCCTTTTCCTTTGCTTTAACAGCATCTCTGCTGGAAGCCTGCTCAAGCCAGGGAGCAGCAAATACCTCAAACACAAATTCCATTCCCTCCCTGCACGGAAGAGTTGATTTGATGATCATTTTCTGGAGAGAGCATTAATTGCCTTTCCAGGTGAGATCCAACCCAGAGCAATCCAGCCACAAAAATTGGGTCCCAAATCCCTGGAAGTGGGTGGAGGTTTCACAGCTGCTCTAGACCTGACCTCATCTTGACTCTGCTCTGGACTGGCAGAGCTGTCATGCAGGGCTTATTTCCCTGGAGAAGGGCACCATTCCAGTGCCATTCCTGGTCAGAGTACCTGGAAGCAGGAGCTATAAATGGTTCCTTGGGACTGAAGTCCAGCCGTGGGGTCCCCAGCCCAGCAAATGTGCCCAGGAAACAGTCTGAGGGGCTGCAAGAGGAGGAGGAAAGAGAGGAGCAGGCTAAGCCAGGAGAAGGGATGTTGCCTGGTTGCCACCTGCTTCACCGGACCTTGCCCCAAATTTCCTGTGAGGTGGAGCAAGGGGAGGAGTGGTTAACAAGTGTGCACCCAAAGGCAGTTCCTGATGCCTCAGACCAGAGCAGCAGCACAGCTGAACCCCCAGCAGACAGGGTGAGAAATGCTGCCCCACCACAGCTGAGCCTCCAGGCAGTACCCAGGGACCTTTGATTTCCTCCTGCCCCTCACAGCTGCTGGGAACTGTTTCACAGAGCACCTCCAGGGAAACAATTCTACCTCTTGCTGCCTGCCCTGTCTTCCTCACCTGATTGCCCTGCACGGCAGAACAGCTCCTTGGCATTTTTTCCCACCCACCCCCAGCTTTGAAGTGGAAACCTGGTGGCTGCAGCTCAAGGCTGGAGAAACTGGGGCTGGAGCACCTCTGCTATGGGGACAGGCTGGGATGGAGAGGAGAAGGCTGCAGGGAGACCTCAGAGCTGCCTTCCAGTACCTGAAGGGGCTCCAGGAGAGCAGTTCAGAAGGGCCTGTGGGGACAGGCTGAGGGCAATAGCTTGGAGCAGGGCAGAGTTAGGTTGGACATCAGGAGGAAGTTGTGCAGAGTGAGGGTAAGGAGGGACTGGCACAGGCTGCACAGGGATATGTTTGAGGTCCTGTCCCTGGAGACACTGAAGCCCAGGCTCGATGTGTCCCTAGGCAGCCTACTCTAGTTGGAGGTGTCCCTGCTGGGTGCAGGGGGTTGGACAAGATGCCCTTGGAGGGTCCCTTCCAACCCAGTGCCAGCTGTGAAGCTGTAAACTGAAGCTTGCAAAGCATCCTCCACGCAGGAGTGTGGCTGTGGCTGCAGAGCCCTTCTGGTTTCCTCTGTCACAGTGTAGAGAGAAGGCAAAGCAGACACAGCCCCAAGGCAGGGGCAGCAGCTTGGCAGGGCTGGACAGCTTAAGTTTCTCTTCTAAAGGCAGGAGGCAGAAAGGCAAAGGAGGCAGAAAGTTTGCCCAAACCCCAGGGATTTCTCCACCCACAAACTGTTCTGCTGCCCCAGGAGCTGGAAAGAGCCTTTGGAAGCACCTGTCCAAAACCTCTTCAGGCAGAACCGGCAGCAGTGCCAGATGGGGCTGGGGGGAAATCCTGCCCCCTGGAAGCTGAACTCTCAGGGCAGCTGCTGCTGGGCTGCTCTCTGCACCTTTCCTGCCCCCTTACGAGGGTCACGTCGGGGTAGGAGGCCGCACCCTCCCCTCCCCACCCTCCCCCCCACCCCGCCGGGACCCTTCGAGCAGCGTCCCGGGCTGAGGGAGCTGCTCCCCGGAGCGCTCCGGCAGCAGCAGCAGCTCCCCGCCGGGGCGGGCGGGCAGCGGACGGGGAGGCCCCGGGGGCGGCTGCCCTGTGTCGGTTACTTACCTGCGGGCGGCGGCGACGGCGGCGGCGGCGGAGCTCGGAGGGCAACAGCGGCCCGCACCGGGCTCTTATAGGCGGCGGCGGCGGCGGGCCCGGAGCGCTATGTAAATGCGGGAGCGACCCGCCCCGCCGCACTGCCGCCGCGCTGCTACACACCGAGCACACACCGCCGCTGCCGACACGCGTGGGCCCCGCTGACGGCGCGGCTGGGCAGAGGGGTCCTGAGGAGGAGAGCCGCGCGCGTGCCCATCTGCCTGGGTGGGNGAGCAGCAGCACAGCTGAACCCCCAGCAGACAGGGTGAGAAATGCTGCCCCACCACAGCTGAGCCTCCAGGCAGTACCCAGGGACCTTTGATTTCCTCCTGCCCCTCACAGCTGCTGGGAACTGTTTCACAGAGCACCTCCAGGGAAACAATTCTACCTCTTGCTGCCTGCCCTGTCTTCCTCACCTGATTGCCCTGCACGGCAGAACAGCTCCTTGGCATTTTTTCCCACCCACCCCCAGCTTTGAAGTGGAAACCTGGTGGCTGCAGCTCAAGGCTGGAGAAACTGGGGCTGGAGCACCTCTGCTATGGGGACAGGCTGGGATGGAGAGGAGAAGGCTGCAGGGAGACCTCAGAGCTGCCTTCCAGTACCTGAAGGGGCTCCAGGAGAGCAGTTCAGAAGGGCCTGTGGGGACAGGCTGAGGGCAATAGCTTGGAGCAGGGCAGAGTTAGGTTGGACATCAGGAGGAAGTTGTGCAGAGTGAGGGTAAGGAGGGACTGGCACAGGCTGCACAGGGATATGTTTGAGGTCCTGTCCCTGGAGACACTGAAGCCCAGGCTCGATGTGTCCCTAGGCAGCCTACTCTAGTTGGAGGTGTCCCTGCTGGGTGCAGGGGGTTGGACAAGATGCCCTTGGAGGGTCCCTTCCAACCCAGTGCCAGCTGTGAAGCTGTAAACTGAAGCTTGCAAAGCATCCTCCACGCAGGAGTGTGGCTGTGGCTGCAGAGCCCTTCTGGTTTCCTCTGTCACAGTGTAGAGAGAAGGCAAAGCAGACACAGCCCCAAGGCAGGGGCAGCAGCTTGGCAGGGCTGGACAGCTTAAGTTTCTCTTCTAAAGGCAGGAGGCAGAAAGGCAAAGGAGGCAGAAAGTTTGCCCAAACCCCAGGGATTTCTCCACCCACAAACTGTTCTGCTGCCCCAGGAGCTGGAAAGAGCCTTTGGAAGCACCTGTCCAAAACCTCTTCAGGCAGAACCGGCAGCAGTGCCAGATGGGGCTGGGGGGAAATCCTGCCCCCTGGAAGCTGAACTCTCAGGGCAGCTGCTGCTGGGCTGCTCTCTGCACCTTTCCTGCCCCCTTACGAGGGTCACGTCGGGGTAGGAGGCCGCACCCTCCCCTCCCCACCCTCCCCCCCACCCCGCCGGGACCCTTCGAGCAGCGTCCCGGGCTGAGGGAGCTGCTCCCCGGAGCGCTCCGGCAGCAGCAGCAGCTCCCCGCCGGGGCGGGCGGGCAGCGGACGGGGAGGCCCCGGGGGCGGCTGCCCTGTGTCGGTTACTTACCTGCGGGCGGCGGCGACGGCGGCGGCGGCGGAGCTCGGAGGGCAACAGCGGCCCGCACCGGGCTCTTATAGGCGGCGGCGGCGGCGGGCCCGGAGCGCTATGTAAATGCGGGAGCGACCCGCCCCGCCGCACTGCCGCCGCGCTGCTACACACCGAGCACACACCGCCGCTGCCGACACGCGTGGGCCCCGCTGACGGCGCGGCTGGGCAGAGGGGTCCTGAGGAGGAGAGCCGCGCGCGTGCCCATCTGCCTGGGTGGGTATGGGGGGGTCTTGGGAGGCGGCGCCGTGCGTGTCACCAACGACGTGGCTGGGTAGTGGGGTCCTGGGGGATCGGGGCCACGCGTGTCCCTGCTTGCATGGTCCTCGCCTGCGCGGGGAGAGTCTACTCCTCACCCGCGGTAAGAAGTGGAAGAGGATTTGGGGCCACTAGTGTCCCTACCCGTGGGTGGGAGGTCTGAGGGCTTGGGGCTAAGGGTGTCCCACCTTGCGTGGGGAGGTGTCTGACCCCCACCTGAGGGGTAAGGTGCTCCGGGGGATCGAGGCCACGCACGTCCCTGCCTCCGTGGGAAAGCAAACTTGTCGTGGGACTGTCCCCACCCGCATAGCGAGCCCCGGGGGATCGCGGCCGTGCGTGTCCCTCCTGCCCCAGCCGTCAGAAGCGGCCGCGCAGGCTGCTGCCTGCGGGAGTCGGGCCGCGAATTGTCACCCGAGGAGGGGGCGAGTGCTACGGAGCGCTTGGGCTCGGAGGGGACCTCTGGAAGTCATCGATCCCTTCTCCCGTGTGGGGGCAGTGGGAAAGCTGGGGGCACAGCGCTTAGCTGCCATGGGCTGGGGGGGATGCGGTGATGTGTGCCCCCCTGCCCCGCGGGACCCCGGGGCTGCCTGGGGGACAGGGCGCGGGGGGAGTTGGGGTCACACATCCCCATCTGCGTGGGCACCGAGGACCGTGGGCACCGAGGGGCCGGGGTCACTGCTGTCCTCGCCTGCTTGGGACTCCCAGCTGCGTGCGGTAGCAGGAGGTCGGAGCCGCCCTGGTCCCTGCCTGCAGGCAGCGCTGGGTGCGTGAGGGTCGCGGCGGGACGAGGCCGGGCAGGGCCTCGCCTGCAGGGTGCGATGGAGCCGCAGGCACCGCTGCCGCCAGGCGGTGGGGACACAGCACCGGGAACCAGCACTGTGCGTGGCCCTGCCTGCTGCGTGGGCTCTGCGGGGCGTGGGGACAGACCTCTGACGTCCCACGAGGGCAGAGTCCCTGCGCTGCGGCGGCTGTGGGGAGTCCGGCCACAGGCGTGTCCCCGGGTGGGGAGGCTGCAGGCAGCGCTGGTCCCCCTGTGCCTGCTGTCCTTGGCGTGGGCACAGGGTTGGGGGTTTCTGGGTGGCATCCGAGGCCGGTCGGATGCAAACCTCGGGGCTGGCTGGCGGGCAGGAGAAGACGGTGGTGCCCCAGGGTGTGCCACCGGCTCTAGGGAGAGCTGCGAGTGACAGGCACCGAGAGGGTCAGGCTCTGCTGATGCCTTGAACCTGCTCCTCCCCGAGCCGTGTGGTCACACCAAGTCCCGCAGGGGGCTGCTGGCCTCTCGGGACGCTGATGTGTCCTGTGGTGCCAGCTGGTCTGGGGACAGCCCAGGAGACATCTGGAGGCTGAAGTCTTAGTTTTTGGGGGACCCAGATCTGCCGAGGTGGAGTGTCAGAGCCTTGTTGAGGGGGAAGCCCTCGGTTTGCACCCCCTGCAGCACGAGGCAGGGAGGGATGGGAGACTCCAGGCCTCGCTGGTGGGGAAGGACAAGGCTGGGGCAGGCAGTGCCTGAGTCCCTTGGTGCAGGGGGAGGGCATGGCTTTCCCAGGGTGGCACGGGCAGTCTGGAAAGGCAGAGGCTAGAGAGCTCACAAGACCTTACAAAACCCCTGAGAGGTCTGTGGAGCTAACCCAGGCTTGCCCTGTGGGCTTCTGAGGGCACCCTGGTGTCAGGGCACCAAGGGAGCCCCCGGGTGGTCTGCAGGGCTGGAAGGCAGCTGAGAGCTGAGGACATTGCCTGAGGAAGCTGCTGCTCCACAGAGGGGGAGAGCACACTGGGAAGGGGGATGCTGAGGCAGGGGAAAGGAGCCTGTGGGGCAGCTAAGTGCCAACCAAGAGATGCCCATTTCATGGGCCATGAGGTCCTTAGCCCACATCTGCAGGTTCCTCTTCTTGAGTGTACCCTGTAAGGGCTGCTATGGCTCGGCCTGGCCTGTGGGGAGGTTTGCAGCTGGAGAAGGTTTGTTAGGCAGGCCAGAGGTGGTGCCAGGGTCTCCTCAGGGCCTCATGGGCCAAGGGCTGCCAGGGAGAGCTGCTCCTGGGGAAGGGAAGTGCTTCTTGAGGTCAGGGAAGACAAAGTGCTGATGTGCCCAGCAGGGAGACACAGAGGCAGTGTGGAGCCATGGGGGAGAAGTCCTGAGCTGGTGGGACAGGACCTCAGAAGTCTGTGACCCAACCTGTTGCCTGCAGCAAGATCACTGCTCTGACTGTGTCACATCAGCCATGGCCTCTGCAAGGCTTCCAGACACCTCCACATGGTCCGGGACTGACTAGCCCAGAGGTGGCCCAGAGGTCTCCATCTGAAGCTCTGTGGGGCCCAGAGGTGACCCAGAGGTCTCCATCTGAAGCTCTGCTGAGCCCAGAGGTGGCTCAGAGGTCTCCATCTGAAGCTCTGTGGGGCCCAGAGGTGGCCCAGAGGTCTCCATCTGAAGCTCTGTGGGGCCCAGAGGTGACCCAGAGGTCTCCATCTGAAGCTTTGTGAGGCCCAGAGGTGACCCAGAGGTCTCCATCTGAAGCTCTGTGGGGCCCAGAGGTGACCCAGAGGTCTCCATCTGAAGCTTTGTGGGGCCCAGAGGTGACCCAGAGGTCTCCATCTGAAGCTCTGCTGGAGTGAGTCACTGTGTGTGCAGGGAAGGTGCTGAAGTGTGCCTGCTGCTGTGCTGAGGAGCATGGTTGGCACAGGTGGCAATGAGCTGGCAAGCTGCAGCTGGGGCACCCCAAGGCAAGGCACCTGTCCCCCTCCAGCAGAAAGGTCTTCTCAGAGTGACTGCCACCTCCTGACAGAGCTCAGAGCTTTCCCTGGCTGGGGGAGGTCTCAGATGTCCCCTGCCACCTTCCCACAGCCCAGATCAGGGGGTCCTGCTGGAGGGTGATGACTTCAGGGGGGTCTTGTCAGGCAGCAGGAACCACAGGAGCATGCAGAGGTGATGGCCTGAGTGTGTGCCCAGGCTCCAGAGGTGCCCAGCTCCAACTGCTCCTCTCCTCTTCACAGGACACTGCTGCAACTGTTGCTGAGGCAACCATCAGAGATGATGTCCAGATTGGCCTTGATCCTGCTGGCAACAGGGACCCTGGGGAGTGAGTATGGTCAGAGGGGAGGGGATGCAAGGGTCGACCCTGAGGGGTGAGTATGGTTGGAGGGGAGGGGACCCAAGGGCAGACTCTGGGGAGTGAGTATGGTTGGAGGGGAGGGGCTCCATGGGCAGACCCTGGGCAGTTCCTGCCCCCAGAGGTGAGGATGATTCTCTCGGAGATAAGGATAGGAGTGGGGCAGAAGTCTGAGCCTGCCGAGGCTGCCTGTCGGGAGTCCCTCCCAGCGCTGCTGTCAGCGGCAGCTTCCTGCTGCTCTTATCGCCGAGGCCATAAAGATCAGCCCGCGGGAGGCTGATCTCCAGACACAGCAGGCGCGGAGAGCATCGCCCCCTCCACCCCACCCCCGTGCCAGGGCCTTTGCCTGGCTCACGTGGGCACTGCGTGGGTCAGAAGGAAGGAGAGGCTGCTTCTGGTGCCAGGAGAGGGGGAGAAAAGTGAAGATCCTCCGTGGGCAGAGCGGGAGGGGAGGGACAGAGATGTTCGTGGGGAGGTCAGGAAGACTCCCTGCTGGCAGGTGCTGCCCCACGGGAGGGCAGCCCTGGCGTGACAGCGCTGCGGGACAGCGTCTCAGCGCCGGTGCCCTGCTGGCTGCCCGCAGGTGCCCCGCGGAGCGTGGGCTGGGAGGTGCAGCGCTTCGACGGCTGGTACAACAACCTGCTGCACCACGGCCGCGCCGCCGCCGGTGAGTGCCAGGGCCGCCCCCCGGCCCCAGCCTGCCAGGCGCTGCCCCCCTCCCCGTGCCCCCAGGGCGAGTCCCCAGAGCCGGCCCGGAGCGGGCACGCAGCTCAGCTTTGTCTCCTACGTCCTGGACTTGCCACCCCTGCCCTGCTGCCCGGGCACCACCCGCGGACGATGCTGCCCAGAGCAGAGTGGTACCTTTGTGGGCACTTGGGTGGGCCAGAGCCAGCTGTGCCCAGAAGGGCTTCCAGTGGTGGTCAGGGGTGGTAGGGCTGGATCAAAGCACCTCCAGGTAGCTGCAGCAGCATGCAGAGAGGGGCACGGCCCAGGCATGCCAGACCTGCTCCTCTACTTCTCCCAGGGCAGCTGCTGGGCACTGCTCTGTGCTGGGATGGGCATGCAGGACTCCCCTGTGCCAGGGCTGAGCTGCTTTCTCATGCCCACAACCAGCCCACGAGTCCTCCTCCAGACAGCCCTGGGGCAGGGTGGGCAGGCAGGACCTTATCAGGAATGGTGCCTGTGCCCTAGATTGGTGACCTATATGATGGCACCAGTGACAGTGGCAGGGGCACAGTTCCCTCAGAGAGCACAGCTCCAGTCTGTGCCACCAGCCCACGCCTGGGGGGGTCTCTGGCCAAGACCTCCCTGTGCCAGGGCAGGCAGATCAGAGCTTAGCCTGTGGAAGCCCAGCCCAGAATGAAGGCATTGAGGTCCCCCCCCAGCCTGGGCAGCCCCAGCAGTGCTGGCACAGTGCTGACACCAACTCAGCAGTCAGAGCTGACCTGCAGCTGGCAGGCTTGCAGCTGTGGGGCTGGGGCCAGGCTGCCTCCCTCTCCCCTTCCCCCCATCCACTGCCTCGGCCCTCTCTTGCTCCTTACAGTGCTGGCACTGCCCCTGGTCGCCATGGGCAGCTTGGCATGGCCCCAGATGCCTGCTGGAGCACAGCAGCCCACACTGGGCATGTTCGTTGCCCACAGTGGGTCCATGCCCAGGAGGAATCCCTCTGAGTTCTAAGAGGCCTGACTCCAGGGCTGCAATGTTTGGGGGGTTGGTACCAAACCCTGCACCTTCTTGGCCACCCTGAGGGTCTGTGCCATCCTCTTGCTCTCCTCTGGGGCATCTTGGTGTGTGCCCTGCTCCTGCTGCCCCTTGGGTGTCCCTCCTGTGGGGCATCTTGGTGTGTGCCCTGCTCCTGCTGCCCCTCCTGCCCGCTGGGTGCCCCTCCTGTGGGGCATGTCAGAGTGCCCAGCCCCCGCTGCAGCCCTGCTGGGTGCCTGCAGCCCCACACCACGTTGCTTTGGTGGCACAGGTGCCAGGCTGTCGCGGCTGCTGCCTGCCAACTACGCGGATGGGGTGTACCAGGCGCTGCAGGAGCCGCAGGTGCCCAACGCGCGCCAGCTGAGCCGGGCGCTGGCACAGGGCCCCTCGGGGCTGCCCTCCCGCAGGAACACCACGGTGCTGGCTGTCTTCTTTGGTAAGAGCTGGCACCTGCCATGGGGGGCACAGGCTACACAGCCATGGCACTGCTTGGGGTGGCCAAGCCCTCGGACATCAGCAGGTTCAGCTGGGTGCCCAGTGCCACCCTGGCCAGTACAGGGTCACCAAGGTGCTGAGGGCACTGGGACAGCTCTGGGGTGAGCAGAGGAGGGGGCAGCTGGGGGCTGGTTAGAGGCTGAGGTAGGGGGGATGCCATCAGTGCTTGCACACACCTAAGGGGTGGGTGCCAGGCAGAGGGGGGCAGACTCTGCTCAGTGTCCCCAGGGACAGGCCAGGAGGCAATGGGCATAGACTTGGGCATAGGAAGTTCCACCTCAGCCTGGAGAAGGCTTCCAGGAGACCTTGGAGTGGCCTTCCAGGGTCTGAAGGGGGCTACAGGAAGGCTGGGGAGGGACTATTGACAAGGGCTTGGAATGCCAGGACAAGGGGAATGGGTTTGAAGTGGCAGAGGGGAGATTGAAAGTGGATGGTAGGAGGAAGTTGTTTGCAGTGAGGGTGGTGAGACACTGGCACAGGTTGCCCAGGGAGGTTGTGGAGCCAGTGGCTGCTCTTCAAGGTCCCTTTNCAGGCAGCTGCCCCAGCTGAAAAAAGGACTTAAGCTTTTGGGCCCAGATGCACACTGAGGTCCAGGGCACACTGAGGCTGGCTGAGAACCTCAGCCTGCTGTAACTACAGCACCACAGGACTGAACAGATGAGTGAGAGGGGGGCAGAGAGTCCCAGGAAGCCTGTCTGAGGCTGGCTTTAGAGCCTGCTCTGGTCCAGGCACCACACATCATCTGCTCTGACAGCTGCTGCTGCTCCAGGTCCTCCCTGGGCACACCAAGCCCTCCCAGCTGCTCACCACGCGTCTCTGGCAGGTTTCCATGTGCTGTTGGACATCCTGGGGACAGAAGAAGCTGGCTGCCCTGCCGAGTTCCTGAACATCCACATCCCAGCTGGAGACCCAGTGTTTGACCCTGCAGGCACTGGAGACGTGGTCCTGCCCTTGCAGCGCATCAGCTGGGCACCAGAGACAGGGCAGAGCCCCAACAGCCCACGCCAGCAGGTAGGGCACCTTCCCCTGGCTCTTTGCCTTTCAGCTGGAGTCTGAAGCAGCCAACAGAGCATTTGCCAAAAAAAAAAACCCAGCTGAGCAGGGCTGTTTCCTCCTCTGCCATGGGCTTGGAACTAGGTGATCTTCAATCTTCCACCAGCCCAGGGTGCTCAAGGCCTCATCCAGCCTGGAATTTCAGTCCAACAGAGAGAATTCCAAGCAGCATGCTGCCTGCAGTCCAGCTTCCAGGGGAGGAGAGCAGTGCCAGCAGAGGGGCAATGCCTCCTGCTTCCCTCCCAGCACCACCAGCAGTTATCCCCTGAGCTCCAGCCTGGCAGTGCTGGGGACCTTCCCTGACTGCACTCGTTTTGTGCAGGCAGAGATCACCCCCTGAGGGCCTTGTGGGTGCTGGGTGCTGAGCAGCTCCCCAGGAGCCAGCAGTGCCCTCCTGCAGCCCAGCAGGCAGCTGTGTGCTGGCTGCAGCCAGAGCAGTGTGGGCAGCAGAGGGGATTGTGGCCCTTGGCTCTGCTCAGACCTCACCTCCAATCCTGCCTCCAGTGCTGCTGTCCCCAGCACAAGGACTCAGAGCTGCTGGGGTGAGGCCAGAGGAGGGCACAGAGGTGATGCCAGGGCTGGAGCAGCTCTGCTGTGGGCACAGGCTGAGGGAGCTGGGGGGGTGCAGCCTGCAGAGGAGAAGGCTCCAGGGGGAGCTCAGAGCTGCTGCCAGTGCCTGAAGGGATCCTGCAGGAAGGCTGCAGAGAGACTTTTGCTGAGGGGGTCTGAGCCAGGCCAAGGGGGAATGGTTTGGAGCTGAGGCAGAGCAGGGTTGGGCTGGAGCTGAGGAAGAAGTTGTGCAGTGTGAGGGTGGTGAGAGCCTGGCACAGGCTGCCCAGGGAGGGACTTTTGGCAAGGGCTGGCAGTGCCAGGCCAAGGGCCAATGGCTTTGAGCTGGAAGAGGGGAGACTGAGAGTGGAGAGGAGGAAGAAATTGTTGAGAGTGAGGATGGTGAGAGCCTGGCACAGGCTGCCCAGGGAGGCTGTGGCTGCCTCTTGCCTGGAGGTGTTCAAGGCCAGGCTGGATGAGACCTTGAGCAGCTGAGTCTAGCTGAGAGGTGCCCCTGGGCATGGCAGGGGCTTGGAGCAGATCATCTGAGGTCCCTCCCAACCTGAGTCACTCTGCAATCTCACAGTGGCCTTCACGCTGGGATGCAGAGGGAACAGAGAGAGCTGCAGCAGTTAGGTCAGGAGGGTTGGAGTTGATGATCTCCCAGGTCCCTTCCAGCCTGGGCCATCCAGCATACAGCTCCAAGGTGCTGGTGCACAGCAAACAACCTTCCTGGTTACCCAAAGGCAAAGCTCTCCAAGGAGAGCCTAATGGCTCCAGAGCTGCCTGTGTCTTCTTTTGAATGCAAATGTGAGCAGCTGGCATGGTTTATGAGGGCACAAGGGCACAGCAGCAGCAGTTTGCCCTCTTCTTTTGCCTGCCAAAGTTGTTATCACTTCAGCCAAAAGGAACAAAGGCAAAGGTGCCTGGAGGAAAACCCAGGGATAAATGGAGCCTCTTCAGGGCAAGTGGTGGTGAACTGCCCCTGCCAGCTGGGGCACTTGGGTGGCACTACAGTTACCACAGGTTGGCAGACTGCAGTCTGACAGTCTCTGCACTGCCCAGCTGCTGCTACCTGAAAGTTGTACAAAGCTGCTCTGCATTTAAGCATTCTGAGGAAACAGGCCCCAGGCTTTGCCCCACTGTGGTCCCAGCAAACCCAGTGTGGTGCCCAGGCCAACCTGCTTCACACTGCACTGCTTCCCAGGCTGGCAGCCCAAGCCCACAGGATACCCAATTATAGAACCATGGAATGGGCTGGAAGGGACCTGCAGAGCTCCCCCAGCCCAAGGCCTGCACTCAGCAGGGACATCTCCACCAGAGCAGGTTGCTCACAGCCCTGTCCAGCCTCACCTTCAACACCTCCAGGCATGAGGCCTCAACCCCCTCCCTGGGCAAGCTGCTGCAGGGTTCCAGCAGCCTCCTGCTGCAGAACTTGTTCCTCACATCCAACCTCAATCTGCTCTGCTCTCATTTCAAACCACTGCCCCTGGTGCTGTCCCTGCAGGCCTTTGGGCACAGTCCCTCTGCAGCCTGCTTGCAGCCCCTGCAGGCACTGGCAGCAGCTCTGAGCTCTCCCTGCAGCCTTCTCTTCTCCAGGCTGCACAGCCCCAACTGTGCCAGCCTGTGCCCACAGCAGAGCTTCTCCAGCCTCTCATCACCTCCATGGCCTCCTCTGGAGCCTCTCCAGCAGCTCCAGGTCCCTCTTGTGCTGCTTCCCCAGAGCTGGAGGCAGTGCTGCAGGTGAGGGCTGAGCAGAGCAGAGCAGAGGGGCAGAATCCCCTCCCTGTGCTGCTGCTCTCCCTGCTCTGCCTGCAGCCAGCACACAGCTGCCTCTGGGCTGCCAGCCACCAGTGCTGGCTGCTGGGCACTTGGGCACCAACTCACACCCCCAAGGCCTTCTCCTCCAGGCTGCTCTCAGCCACTCCTCACCCAGCCTGGATTTGTGCTGGGGATTGCCCTGAGCCACACTAAAAAGGCTCCAGAAGGCTGTGTCAGGCTCAGGAAGGCTGTGTCAGGCTCCAGGAGGCTGTGTCAGGCTCCAGGAGGCTGTGTCAGGCTCAGGAAGGCTGTGTCAGGCTCCAGGAGGCTGTGTCAGGCTCCAGGAGGCTGTGTCAGGCTCAGGAAGGCTGTGTCAGGCTCCAGGATGCTACATCAGGCTCAGAGCCTTTTTGCTGAGGGCATTTGGCAGGGGCACTTCCCCAGCAGGCTGCCAGGTCCTCACTGCTCCCTGCCTTGTGGATGCTGCTCCCAGAGATGTCTCCAGGCCCCCTCCATCTTCTCTTCCCTCCACAGGGATTCTCAGAGGGCTGCTTCCAAAAGCTGTTAGTAAGAACTCTGCAAGAGCCTGTCCCTGCCCTTTCCTCATCCCTGCTACTTTACCCCTGCAGGGTGCAGGTTTGCCCCCCGAGAGCTCTCCTTACAGCAGGGCGGGGGGATGGGGGCTGCTTTGCAAGACCAGAAGGGTCAGGCTGGTGCCATCCAGAGCATTTCTTGCACCTACCCCCTGAGCCCTCACTGCCTGTTTAATGCCCCTGCCTTACCCCTTCTGCCTGCCCTAGACCAACGAGGTGACAGGCTGGCTGGATGGCAGCTCCATCTACGGCCCCTCACACTCCTGGAGCGATGCCCTGAGGAGCTTCTCCGGGGGCCAGCTGGCATCAGGGCCTGGCGGGCACCTCCCGCGGGAGACAGACGGCAGGATCCCCATGTGGAAGGCACTGGACCCCTCCACGGGACAGGGTGGTCCACAGGGCATCTACGGTAATGGTGGCATCCTCACTGGGTACTGACCTGCTCCATCCCTGAGTGTGAGCAGGGGGAGCAGGAGGAGCTGAGCCCAGAGGGTGCCCTAAGGAAGGAGGCTGCAGAGATCTGGAACAGGTGGGTGGGGAGTCCGTGGGAGAGCAGGCTAATTCCCACTCCAGGAAGGAGGAAGAGGAGTGCCCTAGGGAAGGCTTCCCGGCAAGGACATGCTGTGACCTTGAGGAACTGCATCCCTGGGCTGCAGCAGGTCCCCTCCCAGCTGCTCCACAGAGGCCAGAGAGGGCCAGGGCCAAGTGCCTGCCACAGACAGAAACCTTCTCAGCTGCCTGGGACCTCTTCGCTTGCCCAACCCTTGGTCCCTGCTAGGGGCCTGGTGGTGCCTCTCACTCAGGCTGTTTGTGTCCCTGGGTGGGAAGAAAGGCTGAGGGGCTGAGAGAATGCTGGGATCCAGGCTCCTGTGGGCTCGGCAGGGCTGTTGGGGGCTCGGCAGGGCTGCTGTGGGCTCGGCAGGGCTGTTGGGGGCTCGGCAGGACTCGGCAGGGCTGTTGGGGGCTCGGCAGGGCTGTTGCGGGCTCGGCAGGGCTCAGCAGGGCTCCCATGGGCTCAGCGGGGCTGCTGTGTGCTCAGCAGGGCTCCCGTGGGCTCGGCAGGACTCCTGTGGGCTAAGCAGGGCTCGGCAGGGCTCCTGTGGGTTAAGCAGCGCTCGGCAGGGCTGCCGTGGGCTAAGCAGGGCTCAGCAGGGCTGGTGTGGGCTGAGCAGGGCTCGGCAGGACTCGGCAGGGCTGTTGCGGGCTCGGCAGGGCTCCTGTGGGTTAAGCAGCGCTCGGCAGGGCTGCCGTGGGCTAAGCAGGGCTCAGCAGGGCTGGTGTGGGCTGAGCAGGGCTCGGCAGGACTCGGCAGGGCTGTTGCGGGCTCGGCAGGGCTCCTGTGGGTTAAGCAGCGCTCGGCAGGGCTGCCGTGGGCTAAGCAGGGCTCAGCAGGGCTGGTGTGGGCTGAGCAGGGCTCGGCAGGACTCGGCAGGGCTGTTGCGGGCTCGGCAGGGCTCCTGTGGGTTAAGCAGCGCTCGGCAGGGCTGCCGTGGGCTAAGCAGGGCTCAGCAGGGCTGGTGTGGGCTGAGCAGGGCTCGGCAGGACTCGGCAGGGCTGTTGCGGGCTCGGCAGGGCTCCTGTGGGTTAAGCAGCGCTCGGCAGGGCTGCCGTGGGCTAAGCAGGGCTCAGCAGGGCTGGTGTGGGCTGAGCAGGGCTCGGCAGGACTCGGCAGGGCTGTTGCGGGCTCGGCAGGGCTCCTGTGGGTTAAGCAGCGCTCGGCAGGGCTGCCGTGGGCTAAGCAGGGCTCAGCAGGGCTGGTGTGGGCTGAGCAGGGCTCGGCAGGACTCGGCAGGGCTGTTGCGGGCTCGGCAGGGCTCCTGTGGGTTAAGCAGCGCTCGGCAGGGCTGCGGGGGGTTAAGCAGGGCTCCGCAGGGCTGCTGTGGGTTAAGCCGGGCTCGGTAGGGCTGCTGTGGGCTCGGCAGGGCTCCTCCAGCCAGGGGCAAAGCTAGAGCCAGTGGTGGCATCCCCACTGATGGTGCTGGTGCCCTTGCAGACCTGGGCAGTGCCTGGGGGAACGAGACCCCCTTCCTGCAGGCACAGGGCATTGCCTGGTTTCGCTACCATAACCACCTGGCCCAGGCGCTGGCGCAGGCACATCCGTCCTGGAGCGACGAGGACCTCTTCCAGCATGCTCGCAAGAGGGTCATTGCCACCTTCCAGGTGAGGGCTGAGACCCCTCTGCCCCTGCTGGGATCCCCCTGTCCCCGTGCTGCCCCTGAGCCAGGTACCCTCTGCTCTAGAACATTGTGCTGTACGAGTGGCTGCCCACCCTGCTGGGGACACGCATCCCAGAGTACCGAGGTGAGCGGCAGGGCTGGGGGCAGCAGATGGGGTGGGGGAGAGACCTTGGCCCCCCTTTCCCTCCAGCCTGGCTGCTGGACCTTGGCTGTTGCCCCACAGGTTATCAGCAGCACCTGGACCCCAGCCTCTCGCCAGAGTTTGTGGTGGCTGCGGGGCAGTTCCTGGCCACCATGATGCCACCAGGTGTATACAAGAGGTAGGGCCCTGTGCCAGGGCAGGGGGATGTCCAAGGTGGGGTGCTGGCTGGGGATGGTCCCTGTCCCTTCCCCAAGCCAAACTCTGCCAGCCTGGGGCAGCCTTGGCCAGAGGCTGTGGGTCCAGCCCTTCTCTGCTGTTGCAGAACCCCAGCATGCCAGTTCCAGAGTGTGCCTGGCCCCAATGGCTCCTTCCCAGCCATGCGGCTCTGCAACAGCTACTGGAGCAGAGAGGTAGGGGGCAAGGGCCCGGGGACCTGAGGACAGGGCAAGCTGGCTGGGAGTTTCCATTCCTTGCCCTGTGTCCTGTAGGGGGCCTGGAAGGGAAATGGGGTGCAGAGCATGGCAGCCCACCAAGGGGTGTGAGAGCCTCCCCATCCAGCCATCCCCAGGTGCCACTGCCAGCTGTGGCAGGCTCAGACCTCCAGGTTGAGCTGGCTTGGAGATTAGCCTGGAAGAAGTCCCCAGTCCCCCTGTGCCCAGGGCCTGCACTCCTGGGGGTGCCAGCTGAGGGATGTGAGGCTACCCCACGTGCTCAGCCTTGCAGGGGTTACCTGCAGTGCCCTTCTGCCCTCAGCTGCAGCAGGCAGACGAGACGGAGGTGGACAGGCTGCTGCTGGGCATGAGCTCGCAGATCGCCGAGCGGGAGGACAGCGTCGTGGTGGAGGATCTCCAAGGTCTGCACTCCCCTGCCTTGCAGCTGGGACACTGTGGGGGCCCTCTCTGGCAGGGCTGGGTGATGGCCTCCACCCTCAGCATGGCCCACAGCAGAGGAAGGAGGCTAGCCCAGCAGCTGGCTCAGCTCCTCCAGCTCTGCCCTGGCATCAGCACAGCTCCCATCCCCCACAGATTACTGGTATGGGCCCCTGCGGTACTCTCGCAGCGACCTGGTGGCCAGCTGGCTGCAGCGTGCCCGTGACCTGGGGCTGCCCACCTACAACCATGCCAGGCAGCACTTTGGCCTCAGCCCCCTCCACAGCTGGGAGGACCTCGGCCCCCACCTGGAGCAGCAGGTAACAGGCACTGGTCTGGGCACAGCAAACCTGTGGCTCAGCAGGCACTGGGGCTGCCAGGCAGCAGCTGCCTTCTCCGGCAGCACGGGCAGAGGGGCACCAGAGTGCATCCTGTGCCTGCAGGGCTGCTGTCCTGGGTCACCTGCTCATGGGTAAAGGTCTCCTGCCCCTGCGCTCCACCTGGGGCTGAGGTGTTCTGGGGCTGGTGCTCAGCTGTGCTCCAGTGCAAGCCACAAGCCCCAGGCTGCATGAGGCTGAGCATCCTTCCTGCCCACAGACGTGATGCCAGGGAAGTGCAGGTTCCTGGCTCCTGCCGGGGGTTGCCATGACCTTCTGCTGCCCTGGCAGGCTGTGTGGGGCTGAGCATCCTCCCTGCCCACAGAGGTGATGCCAGGGCAATGAAGGTTCCTAGCTCCTGCCAGGGGTCACCAAGACCTCCTGCTGCCCTGGCAGGCTGTATGGGGCTCAGCATCCTCCCTGCCCACAGACATGATGCCAGGGAAGTGCAGGTTCCTGGCTCCTGCCGGGGGTCACCAGGACCTCCTGCTGCCCCGGTACAGCTGCCTCTGCTCACACGTGTGTGCTGGGTGCTCCTGGCCAGGTCCTGGAGGAGGTGGCTGCCCTGTATGCCAACAACACAGCTGGGCTGGAGCTCCTGCCCGGGGGCATGCTGGAGGCTAACAGTTCCCTCTTCAGTGCCATCATCCTGGATCAGTTTGTGCGGCTGCGGGACGGTGACAGGTTCTGGTTTGAGAATACCAACAATGGGTAAGGGCATCTCCTGCCAGGCAGCTTTGCCACTGCTCTGCAAGCCCCAGAAGCAGACCAGAGCTGAGGCTGGAGGCAAAGAGAATCACAGAATCCCAGAACTGTCAGGGCTGGAAGGGACCTCAAGCATCACCCAGCTCCAACCCTCCTGCCACGCCCAGGGACACCTCACACCAGGCTGCCCAGAGTCACATCCAGCCTGGCCTTAAACACCTCGAGGGATGAGGCTTCCACCACCTTCCTGGGCAACCCCTGCCAGGCTCCCACCAGTCTGATGCTGAACAACTTCTTTCTAACATCCAGTTTGAATCTCCCCATTTCCAGTTTTGCTCCTTCCTCCCCAGCCCTATCACTTCGTAACACCCTAAAAAGTCCCTCCCCAGCTTTTCTGTAGCTCCCTTCAGATACTGCAAGGTCACAGTAAGGTCTCCTGGGAGCCTCCTCCTCTCTCCTAGCTCCCCTGGCTCCTACAGGGCTGCAGGGGGTGAATCCCTCCTGCTGCCAGGCAGTGACACCCGGGGCCATTGCTTGGCCCCACGTCTGTTGTGCCAGGCTGTTCACAGAGCAGGAAGCCAGGCAGATCCTGAACACCACCTTCCATGATGTCCTGGTGGCTGTCACCTACGCAGAAGACACTGACCTCCAGGCCCAGGTGTTCTCCTGGAGCCAGGGTAAGTGCTCTGTGCCACAGCAGGGTGCAGGGATACCTCCTGCCAGCCCAGGCTGCTCAAGGCACTCCTAGAATGAGTTGGGTTGGAAGGGACCTTGAAGAGCAGCTGGTTCCAAGCCCCCTGCCATGGAAGGCTTTGCCCATGGAAGGGGGCTTGGAACCAGAGGATCTTCAAGGTCCCTTCAGGCTTGGAACTGGATGAGCTTCAACCTCCCACCAGCCCAGGCTGCTCAAAGCCTCATCCAGCCTGGCCTGCAACACCTCCACAGCCTCCCTGGGCAACCTGTGCCAGTCTCTCCCCACCCTCCCTCCCAACAATTTCTTCCTCCTCTCCACTCTCCCTCTCCCCTCTCCCAGCTCAAAGCCATTGGCCCTCAGCCTGACACTGCCAGCCCTTGCCACAAGTCCCTGCCCAGCTCTCCTGGAGCCCTTCATCTACTGCACGGCTGCTCTGAGCTCTCCCTGCAGCCTTCTCTCCTCCAGCCTCAACCTGCAATGAGTCTTCTTCTCCCTGCCAAGACCCACCTGGGGTCATGCTGCCATGCTCGGGGTGAGGTGTGCCCAGGGACAACCTCTTCCTCTTGGGTCCCTGCCATGCCACTTACCACAAGCACGTTCCTTGGCACAGGCCCAGCCCTTGTAGGGCACTTTGATCCCCTTGGCACCAGGATGAGTCACTGCATCTGCAGCACCTGGGTGGGCAGAGGCTCCGAGTGCCAAGCTACCGTGCTCCAGGGTGCTTCTTGTTCAGTTCATCCCACCAGGACGAGTGATGGTGCTGAGCTCCCAGAGCCCAGCCATGCTCTTGGCTTGCTGTGGCAGGCCAAGGTGCCCCCTGGGGAGCCCCGCTGCAAGCTGCAGCAGCCCAGCGCTCCCTGGGTCACCCAGGGGTGATGGTGGTGAGGTGGGTAGAAGGTCCCTGACGCTCACTGCCTGTGTCCTCCCACGCAGGGGACCCCTGTCCCCAGCCCCAGCAGCTGACAGCTCAGCACCTGGCCAACTGCACCCCGCTGGTGGTGCTGGACTACTTCGCTGGCAGCGGTGCAGGCTTCGGACTCATCATCGTCGTCCTCTGCTGCCTGCCTCTAGGTTTGCCTCTTTCTTCACCTCTTCTGCTGGGGAAGGGATTGAGTGTTCCCAGGTCAGGCAGGAGCTGATGAGCCTGGGTCACTCCTGAGCTCCTTGGGCACCAGGAGGGACCTTTGGTGGAGCAGCTCTGCAGTAAATGAATCCGGGCAGGGGGGAATGGGGAGGAAACAAAGCTCTGCCTGCCCTGGGCGTGCAGGTGAGGCTGCCAGGGTGGGAAGGAGCTTTGGGCTCCTCATGCTTTCTTCTCCCCTGTGCCCCAGTGACCCTCTTTGTGGCCTGGGTCGTTGCTGCTCTCCGCAAGAGGGACTTCAAGAGGCTGCAGAGGCGGCAGAGCTCCAGTGTGCACAGGGAAGTGACCAGCAAGGCCATGCAGGGTGAGGGGGCACTGCCACTCCTATGGAGGCAGCTGAGTGCATGCTGAGGCAGGGCTGGGCTGTGGGGCAGGGAGCCCACAGAGGCTGTGCAGCCTCCATTCTAGCCAAGATCTAGTCAGAGAAAGCCTTGAGCAGCCTGGCCTGACCTGCCAGCCCTGCTTTGGGTAGGGGGTTGGCTGAGACCCTTCCAGCTTCAGTTCCTTCCAACCTGAGCCACCCTGAGCCCTCTAACGCCAGCCCTCCCCACATCCCACCTTCTCCAAAGGAATCCTTCACAGAGCAATTGTAGCAGCAGCTCCTTGCTCTGGACATCGGGAAAATCCTCCCTGCCTGTGGCCTTGAGCTCTGCTCCCAGCAGATCGTTTCCAGCCACGAAGCTCAGCGAGGGAGATGCTGGGATGGCTGGAGTCTGGTGCCCCTTCCCAGCTGAGTGCTCTGCTCTCTCCCATCAGCCATGGAGTGGCATGGTCCCAGGGCAGACAGAACTCTTGTATACATCCAAGTCCACGCTGACAAAGCGCTCAAGGTGCTGGATGGGAGAGGGTCTCTGCTGCGCAGCATCAGCCTGAGAGCCCAGCCAAGGGTGGAGGTGATCCTCTCCAGTAACAGAGGCAAAAAAGCTCTGCTTCTGAAGAGCCCCAAAGAGTATGACCTGGTGAGTGCTGTGATGCCTTCCCCTGGACCCTACACCACCCTCTGCTACTGCTCACACAGCCCCTGCACAGCACTCACACAGCCCCTGCACAGCGCTCACACAGCCCCTGCACAGCACTCACACAGCCCCTGCACAGCACTCACACAGCCACTGCACCGCACTCACACAGCCCCTGCACACTGCTCACACAGCCCCTGCACACTGCTCACACAGCCCCTGCACAGCGCTCACACAGCCCCTGCACACTGCTCACACAGCCCCTGCACACTGCTCACACAGCCCCTGCACAGCGCTCACACAGCCCCTGCACACTGCTCACACAGCCCCTGCACACTGCTCACACAGCCCCTGCACAGCGCTCACACAGCCCCTGCACACTGCTCACACAGCCCCTGCACACTGCTCACACAGCCCCTGCACAGCGCTCACACAGCCCCTGCACACTGCTCACACAGCCCCTGCACACTGCTCACACAGCCCCTGCACAGCGCTCACACAGCCCCTGCACACTGCTCACACAGCCCCTGCACACTGCTCACACAGCCCCTGCACAGCGCTCACACAGCCCCTGCACACTGCTCACACAGCCCCTGCACACTGCTCACACAGCCCCTGCACAGCGCTCACACAGCCCCTGCACACTGCTCACACAGCCCCTGCACACTGCTCACACAGCCCCTGCACAGCGCTCACACAGCCCCTGCACACTGCTCACACAGCCCCTGCACACTGCTCACACAGCCCCTGCACAGCACTCACACAGCCCCTGCACA
>WBNM01018743.1:603-19104 GCA_013399055.1 Ramphastos sulfuratus | reverse complement strand
GGGAGCAGCGTAGGTCGCTGGGCACTGTTTAGCAGCGTAGGTTCCTGGGCGTGGGGAGCAGTGTAGGTCCCTGGGCACTGTTTAGCAGTGTAGGTTCCTGGGCACGGGGAGCAGTGTAGGTCCCTGAAGCGTGGTGGTTGTGGCTCACTGAACACCAGCAGGCATGGCTCACACCCTGGAGCTGGTGGGGAACCTCGGCACTCCCACCCCAGCGGCACTCCCACCCCAGCAGCAGCCCCAGCCCAGTAGCACTTCCAGCCCAGCTGAGCCTTCTGGTGGGGCCTTCCACAGGTGCTGCTCTTCAGCGAGGAAGCAGAGAGAAGCATCTTCCTTGGGAAGCTGCAGAGCTTCTTGGAGGAGAGCAGCCTGCAGCTGCAGCTGTCCGAGATGAAGGAGCAGAGCCTGCTGAGGCAAGCGGTCACCCGGGAGCAGAGGAAACAGATTCTGGAGACTTTCTTCAGGCACCTGTTTGCTCAGGTGTGTGGAGGTGTGGCAGGACCCGGGGCAGGGAGGAAGGTGTCTCTGTGGTGGTTAAGCTGTCCCCAGGAGCTGGTAGCCAGCCACAAGGAAGCTGCCCATACTGTGAGGACCAGGGGAGGTTTGCCCTTTGCGGATGACTAAGGAAGATGTGGTCTGGTGATGATCTAAGTGCCTGAAATTGCAAAGAGGCTCTTGGGTGATGTCACTGAGGTCTCCACAACACTTAGTGGGGAAGTCACACTGCGGGACAGACTGGGGACTTCCCCTTGTGCCAGGAGAGCCATCAGCCTTTGTGCTGCCAGCCACTCCGCCAGCACTCATGGCACCTCTCCTGTGGGCACGGCCTGCAGGTGCTGGAAATCAACAGGTCGGATGCTGGGGAGCTCGACTTGGAGTCCTCCCAGAAGGCCAAGGAGTCTCTGAGGTGTGAGCTGAGCAGGGCTGAGTTTGCTGAGGCCCTGGGCCTGAAAGCCCACTCCATGTTCGTGGAGTCCATGTTCTCCCTGGCCGACAAAGACGGCAATGGCTACATCTCTTTCCGGGAATTCCTGGACATCTTGGTGGTCTTCATGAAAGGTGGGAGTGGGGCTGGGAGTGCCTTCGGCTGCTCTCCTCACTCGCGGCTCTAGGCTCTGGCAGCAGTGCCAGCAGGGCGAAGGACAAGGTGCAGGCAGTAGACCTCCCCACAGGTGACAATTCCCTTCAGCTAGGACAGCTCCGGCTTGGGCTGTGGGGCAGGACAACCTCATGAGGTCCTCTGAAAGACTGAGGGGAGCTGCCTCCTGCCACCACAGACAGGCCTGCTCTGGCCCCTGAGCACACTTTGCTTTGTGACCCTGGGAGATGATCAGAGAATCAGAACTGGTTGGGATAGAAGAGCCCTCCTAGCCCACCCAGTTCCAGCAGCAGCCCAGCACAAGTGCCATGGGCACACAGGTCTGGAACACCTCCAGCCATGGGCACTCCACCACCTCCCCGGGCAGCCTCTGCCAATCCCTGACCACTCTGGCACCACAGACATTTTTCCTCCTCTCCAACCTAACCCTCCCCTGGCACCATTCCAGGCCAGTTCCTCTCCTTCTATCCCCTGAGCCTGGGCAGCAAAGCCCAAGCCCAGCTCCCTGCAGCCTCCCCTCAGGGAGCTGCAGAGAGCAATGAGCTCTGCTCTCAGCCTCCTTTGCTCCACACCAATACCCGCCAGCTCCCTCAACTGCTCCTCCTCAGCCCTGTTCTCCAGACCCTGCCCCACCTTTGCTACCCTCTCTGGACACAGATCCCAGGTCTGATCCACCCTGGAGTACCCCTGGGAAGGTGGATTCACAGCTGGAGGTGGCGAAGGTCAGATACAGCCAAACCAGTGCAGTGCACATCTTGAGTTTCAAACCCACACCCGAGGCAGGATGTGTGGCCACCTGATTTCCACCCTCAGCTTGAGGCAGCCAGGTGGCAGGGTGGCTTGCTGGGCATGGTCAGCTGCCACTCAGCAGCCCTCAGGGGGCTTTGCAGCGCTGGGTGAGGCTTCAGTGCTGCAGGTCCAGGCCTGAAAGCATCTTCGCTGATCTAAATAGGGTCTGGTTCTGACTTCAGCTCTCTCCCTCCCCACCAGGGTCTCCAGAGGAGAAGTCCAAGGCGATGTTCAGGATGTATGACATCGATGAGAATGGCTTCCTCTCCAAGGAGGAGTTCCTGAGAATGCTCAGGTACTTGTCCTCACTGCCTGGATGTAAGCACAGACTTCTTCCAGAGCAGCCCCAAGCCCCTGCCCTTCGCTCCTCGAGGGTGCTGCTCAGAGCCCAGGGGCTCAGCACTTGCAGCCAAGAGCCCAACCCACTCACGGCAGTGCTCTGGGGCTCTGCCCTGTGCTGGCTGAGGGGCTCAAGCTGTGCTGCTCTGCACCTCCCTTCCCTGCTCCAGGTCCTTCATCGAGATCTCCAACAACTGCCTGTCGAGAGACCAGGCTGAGCAGGTGACCGAGTCCATGTTCCAGGCCTCAGGCTTCCAGGACAGGGATGAGCTGACCTGGGAGGACTTCCACTACATGCTGAGGGACCATGACAGCGAGCTGCGCCTCACCCAGCTCTGCGTCAGGGGTCAGTGCCCCACAGGGCCGCGGCTGCTGGGCAGCTCCCAGATCTTGGCCGCTGAGGTCTCCAGCGCCACGGTGTGGGGGCTGTGGCTCCATGTGTGACACGTCTGGGGGGGCTCAGGGCCTGTCCTTGCTGCAGCCCTGCCCAGGACAGGTGCCTGATCAGGCTCTGAGGCACTGTTTGTCCTCCTGGCTCCCAAAGGTGTCCCCGAAGTGTTCAAGCAGAACTTGTGCAGCCGAGTCTCCTTCGTAGCGAGGAAAGAGCCCAGGGGGTAAGCTCTGCTCCTCAGCCCTGCTGCTCCTACACCCTTCATCTCACCCCTCCAGCACTGGGAACACAGAGGGACTGTGCTGGGATGTGCCCGTGAGCAAGCTGGGCACTGCAGTGGGCCTGCTGCCCTGCTGCTCTTGCACCCAGGTGAGGCAGAAGGGAGGCCCTGCCTCCTGCAGAGCCCCCTGGCACCTGCTGCGTGGGGAGTTGCCCCTTGGTTCTCAGAGAGTTGGGTTACCTTGGGGAGAATCCAGCCCATGCACCACACAAGCAGGCTTGCAGGAGAGAGTTGGGCACCTTTGCAGCTGAGCCTGAGTTGGGAAGTGGAGACATGGGGAGAATGCTGCCAAGCCCTTCTGCAAGTGCAGCTCGGGGCTGGACGTGGCTCTGCTTCCAACAGAACCATCTCAGAGGAGGAACAAAACCCAAGCCCGGGCACCGCGGGCAACTGCGTGGAGAGAGAAGGGCAAGAGCTGCGGAAGAGAGCAGGCAGAAGGTGAGCTGTGCCCTCACTGGGGCTGCTTCTCAGCACCAAGGTCAGCCTGTTGCTGTGTCTCAAGTCTCTGGGAAGCTCTCTGGCCAGATGGCACTGCTGAAAGGAGCCACCCTGCCTGTGATGGTGGTGCAAAGTAGGGAGGGTATGTGAGATCATCCTGCAGGAGATGCACAGGCCCTCAGTGCCTGGCAGGGGAGGTCAATCCCCTCCCTTGATCTTCAAGTAGGTTCTGCCACCCAGCAGCTCTGGAGAGCTGTGCCCCTGTCCCCACAAAGCCTTCCTGCCTGGTCCTCTTTCCTTGTCCTGGCCCTGCCCTCAATGGGGCACACCATGGCCTCTTGCTGGCCAAGGACCTGTGGGCACAGCTCAGTCCTGGTGCCACAGCTGGGTCTGGGCAAGCTCTCTGTAAAGAAAACCACAACGTGGCCTGCTCCAGAGCCCGGGGTGGTGGGTGCTAGAATTCACACCTTGGCCACAGAGTGGCTTTTCCTGGCAGATCCACCCTGAGCTTCTCTGCCCTTTGGAACTTGCTGATTCACCTGTGGGCTGCCTGCAGAAGCTGCAGGAGAGGCTGTGGTGCCCACAGCTGTAGCAGCAGCAGGGATCTCTACAAGGAAGCAGTTCCATAGCCAGAAAGTCCTCATTTGACTTAATAGCTGCAGGGACTTTCCCCTGCCCGGGGATCTGTTTGAAGGGTCGAGTATTGCTGTGCAGATGATCTGCTGAAGCCCTCAGGCACGGCTCTGAGTCACTTCTCTGCACGTTTGCTGCCAGCCTGTGTGCCCTGCAGCATGACCTGAGGGTGGCTTTGTAGGTCACTGCCACGGGCGCTGTGCTGCTGTGCCACGCAGGGAGCGGGACCCACACCCGGGGCACAGCAGGGCCGTGCCTGGTTGGCACTGCTCCAAGTGACCCCAGCCCTGCTGTGCTCGCCAGGCTGAACCAGTACCAGCTGCAGCTGTACACCGAGGCTCGTCGCAGCAAGCTGGAGAGGAGCAGAGCGCAGCAGAAGCTGCAGGAGCTGAAGCGCTTCGTGGAGAACTATCGGCGCCACATCGTCTGCGTCGTCCTCTTCTGCGCCGTCACCGCCGGCGTCTTCGTGGAGAGAGCTTACTGTGAGTGCCAGCCGTGCCCACACCGTGCCTGGGCTCAGAAGGGACCCCCACAGCTCGTCCAGTCCCTGCCAGGGCAGGCCACACAGCAACGCATCCAGGATGGCTTTGAAAGCCTCCAGAGGAGACTCCACAGCCTCTCTGGGCAGCCTGCTCCAGGCCTCCAGCGCCCTCACACCAATCAAGTTCCTCCTCACATTGAGATGGAAGCTCCTGGGTTGCAGTTTGTGTCCATTGCCCTTTGTCCTACCACAGCACACCACTTGAGCAGAGCCTGGCACCATCCTCCTAGCACACACCCCTCAGATATTTACAGATACTGCTCAGGTCCCCTCTCAGCCTTCTCCTCTCCACACTACCCAGCCCCAGGGCGCTCAGCCTTTCCTAATCAGGCAGATATTCCAGTCCCTTCATCATCCTCACGGCCCCAGACATAGAGGAGTGCCAGGGCTTGGCTCCTCAGTGCTGCTGGTTGCATGGGACCTGCTGGGCTGGCACAGATCCCGACATAGCTTCAGGCAACAGCCTCAGTCCTCCTCTGGAATAACCAAGGATTGCTGAGGTTGGAAGGGACCCCCGAAGAGGTCTGGTCCAAGGCCTTGCTCAGAACAAGGCCAATTGCAAAGCAGATCTGGGCTGCTGGAGGAGCTTTGAAGAGCTCTGAGGTTGGAGATGCTCATTCTGGCTTTTGCCCATCCTCCCCATGAAGAGATTTGAGTTCACACCAGCCCTGAACTCCCTTCAGTGAAACTCTGCTGCTGCCTCTCCTCCCTGAAGCCCTGGGGAAGAGTCTCTCCCCCTCCTGGAAGTGCTTGCAGACTGCCACAGGCTCTTCCCTCACCCTCCTCGTCCAGCCCATTTCCCTCAGCCTTTTCCCCTAAGCACTGTCCTCCAGCTCCCACTCGTCTGAGTGGCCTCTGCTGAACTCATTCCACGTCTCAAGGTGCCCAGCTGAGGTGCCCGGCAGGGTCAGTCCCCTCCCTCGACCTCCAGGGAGATTTTGTCACCCAGCAGCTCTGAGAATGGTGCCCCTGTGCCCACCCAGCTTCCAGCCCTGGTGGTCTTTTCTTGGTGGCACCACACTGTGGCGCCACCAAGAAAAGACCACCAGGGACAGAGGCTGGGTGGGCACAGGCGGCCAGCAACTCCCCAGCAGCAGCTTGATGCCCCCTCCCCTCTGTTCCCCAGACTATGCCTTCATGTCCCCCAGCACTGGCATCTCCCAGACCACCTTGGTGGGCATCATCATCTCGCGGGGCTCGGCAGCTTGCATCTCCTTCCTCTACTCCTACATCCTGCTGACCATGTGCCGCAACCTGCTCACGGCGCTGCGCGAGACCTTCCTCAACCGCTACATCCCCTTCGACGCCGCCGTCGACTTCCACCGCTGGGTGGCCATGGCAGCCCTCATCTTCTCAGGTAGGCTGGTGGGCAGCTGGGGCTGTGTGCCACCCACCCAGCGCAGCTGAAGCAGGAGGAGCAGCCCCTCCTGGCACAGCAAGGTGGGATCAGAGAGTCACGGAATGGTAGGGGGTTGGAAGGGACCTCTGGAGATCATCTAGGCCAACCCCTCACCCCTGCCAGGACAAGGGGGCACCCAGGGCAGGGCACAGAGGAGTGCATCCAGGTGGGTTTGGAATCTCTCCAGAGCAGGAAACTCCATAACCTCTCTGGGCAGTCTGCTCCAGGCCTCCAGCAGCCTCACACCAAACAAGTTCCTCCTCGTGCTCAGGGGGACCCTCCTGGGCTCCAGCTTGTACCCATTGCTCCTTGTCCTGTCACTGGGCACCACCACACAGAGCCTGGCACCTTCCTCCTGACCCCCACCCCTCAGCTACCTACAGACACTGCTCAGGTCCCTCTCAGCCTTCTCCTCTCCACACTACCCAGCCCCAGGGCTGTCAGCCTTTCTCCACAGCCGAGATGTTCAGGACCCTCAATCATCCTTGCAGCTCTCCATAGCACCAGGCAGAGGCTCCAAGGCCCATATGGAGCCTGCAGAGCCCCAGACACCCAGGATCAGAGGAGGAAGCACTGCTAGGTCACAGAGCACGTCAGCAGGAGCTGCCACATCTCTGTGCACAGCAAGGGTGACACTGATCTCCTGCTTCCTGTCTCTCACAGTGCTGCACACTGCCGGGCACGTAGTGAATGTCTACATCTTCTCGGTCACGCCTCTCAGTGTGCTCTCCTGCCTCTTCTCCAGTGTCTTCACCAACGATGGGTAGGGGGTATTTAAAACTCTGGGCCTGGGCAGGAAGGAAAGTGGGCACCAGTAGCTTGGCCACTCCATGGTGCACTCAATCCCTTGCCCTTCTCCAGGTCACAGCTCCCACAGAAGTACTACTGGTGGTTCTTCCAGACTGTCCCAGGTGAGACCACCCAGCAGGACGCATCTGCGTGCCCAGCCCTCTGCCCACTCCTGTGGGGCTGCCCTGGGACCTCCTAACCCCTCCTGTCTGTCACAGGCATGACAGGAGTGCTGCTGCTGGTGGTGCTGGCCGTGATGTATGTCTTTGCCACCCACCACTTCCGACGCGTCAGCTTCCAGGGCTTCTGGATCACACACCACCTCTACGTGCTGCTCTACGTCCTGGTGAGGCCTGCAGGCTGGCACGGAGAGAGGGAGTGTCACTGCCCATGCACGGGAGCCCAGCTGATGCCACCAAGTAGCTGCAGAGGTCCCAAGGGAGTTGGGTGGTCTGAAGCCCAGGTGCCAGCACAGCAGGGAGGGAGTGGCACCGCCCATGCACAGGAGCCCAGCTGATGCCACCAAGTAGCTGCAGAGATCCCAAGGGAGTTGAGTGAAGTCCAGGTGCCAGTGCAGCAGGCAGGGCGTGGTGCTGGGCAGCGTGCCGACAGCTGTGCCTGCTGCCCAGGTCATCATCCATGGCAGCTACGCGCTGATCCAGCAGCCTCGCTTCCACATCTACTTCATCATCCCAGCGCTCATCTACAGCGCGGACAAGCTGCTCAGCCTCAGCAGGAAGAAGGTGGAGATCAGCGTGGTCAAAGCTGAGCTCCTGCCCTCAGGTACTGCCGCAGCGCTGCCCACGCGGCCCCGCCACGGCCTCCCCAGCGAGCAGCCTCCAAAGCTTCAGGGCTCCGCCATAACGAGGCCTCTCTCCGCGCCCATCCCAGGTGTCACCCACCTGCGGTTCCAGCGCCCACAGGACTTCGACTACAAGTCGGGGCAGTGGGTGCGTGTGGCCTGCACGGCACTGGGCACCACCGAGTACCACCCCTTCACCCTCACCTCCGCGCCGCATGAGGACACCCTGAGCCTGCACATCCGCGCCGTGGGGCCCTGGACCACCCGCCTGCGGGAGCTCTGCGCCCCCGAGAGCCTGGCACTCATGGGCATGCTGCCCAAGGTGAGCCCTGTGCTGCTTCTGCAGGGGCGGCTGAGCCCTGCGGCACCTCAGCCAGGGCTTGTGCCCAGCCCAAGGCACTTCTCTGGTCGGGAAGGTGGCCAAGGCCTGGGCAAGCAGAGGCAGGAGATGCTCTGCTGACAGTTGGCTCCCTTCCAGCTCTATCTGGATGGGCCCTTCGGCGAAGGGCACCAGGAGTGGCACAAGTTCGAGGTGTCGGTGCTGGTGGGAGGGGGCATCGGGGTGACGCCCTTTGCCTCCATCCTCAAGGACTTGGCCTTCAAGTCCTCCATTGGCTGCAAGCTGCTGTGTAAAAAGGTGAGAGGCAGCACGGCGGAGACAAGAGCCCTGCTGAGAGGCTTCCTGCTGCTGCTGCTCTCCTTCGGGGAGAAAACCTTCCGGGACCCACCCGGGAAGAAGCCCCCCAGGGATGTGCAAGGGCACTGGCCTGGCTCTGAGGCTGCTGCCCCGTGCCCCAGATCTACTTCATCTGGGTGACACGCACCCAGCGGCAGTTCGAGTGGCTGGCAGACATCATCCGCGAGGTGGAGGAGACCGACAGGGAGGAGCTGGTGTCTGTGCACATCTACATCACGCAGCTGCCCGAGAAGTTCGACCTGCGCACCACCATGCTGGTGAGGCTGGCCCTGGGCTGGGCCCTGCTGGGCTGTGCCAGGCCGTGCCAGGCCCTCTGACACCTGCCCTGGTCTCTTGCAGTACATCTGCGAGCGGCACTTCCAGAAGGTGCTGAACAGGAGCCTGTTCACAGGCCTGCGCTCCATCACCCACTTTGGGCGCCCGCCCTTTGTGCCTTTCTTCAGCTCGCTGCAGGAGGTGCACCCTGAGGTCAGTGTCTCGCTGGGGGCAGGACGTGGGGCACCCAGTGTGGAGGACTGGTCCCAAGCTGTCCCCGAGGCCCTGGAGACCTTGGTGGTATCCACACCGAGGGCAGGGCAGAAGGGGCATGAACTTCACAGCCCCTCCAGAGCCAGGATGAGCTGCCACAGTCAGCAATGCCCTGGCAGCAATCAACCAACCATCTCCTGCCCTGGCAAGGCCCAGGGGGATCTCATCCCTCCTCCACGGCCCCAACAGCCATGTGGGGAGGTGACTGCCTTCCCAAAAGCTTCCTCAGGCTGGGACAGACTTTTCAGCCAGCATCTGTGCCCAAAGCTGCCAGAGGACAAGGGGCCAAGAGGGTTTGGGCTGGGCTGGTGGTGCCGGGTGTGAGCCATCGGTGTGCCCCCTTGCCCAGGTGCAGAAGGTTGGAGTGTTCAGCTGTGGCCCGCCCGGGATGACGAAGAGTGTGGAGCAGGCCTGCAGGCAGCTCAACAAGAAGGACCAGACCTACTTCGCCCATCACTATGAGAACTTCTGACCCTCCCCCAGGCTGCTTCCCCCCTCCTGTGCCCTCACCCCCAGCACCTCTATGGCAACGCTTCGGGTGGCCGCGGTCCTGGGCTGCCACCCACCAGCACCCCCAGCTGAAAGCCTGGATGCCGAGAGCAGAGCAGGCTGCACAAGCTGGCATCCCTAGCCTGAACCCTTGAGCCCAGGGCATCCTGCACCCATCCACCCATTCCCTCAGCCCTGCGCCCAGGTTCGGGCTGCTGGGTCCCACTGCAGCCCACCCAGTGCTTGAGTTCAGCTCCCAGCAGGGCTCTGGGCAGGCTACTCAAGCACAGGGGTCCCTGCTGAGTGCAGCGGAGGCTGGACTGGGTGACCTTCAGAGGGCCCTTCCAACCCAACCCTTTCTGTGATCTCTGCAAGACAGAGCTTGAGCTCTGCCAGCTGGCTTGGGGAGTGTCTCTGGAAAGCTTTTGGGAACAGCTTGGTGCCCACGCAACCTGACAGCACAGCACTTTGCCCCAAGGCCTGGGGGCACACAGGTGGGGTGGGTGGAAGGCTCCATCCACTCCATCCCTCTCCTGTCTCACTCCCAGGCCTTCCCGGGGCTTGCCTGCTGCTGGCAGGCCTCGTGCTGTGGTGCTGAGCTGACCCTGGCACAGGCTGTGCCAGGCTTCAATAAAGCTGACCGACCTCAGGCACCTCCTTGGCTCCTGCACTTGGCTCTGGCTCACCTGTGGCCTTGTCCCTCACACCAGAGTGGCTCCAGCAGCCCAGGCGGAATAGGTTGAACAGAAGCACAGTTCCCTGCGCTGGTGATGAAGGTGGGATGGAGACAGCCTGGAGCCCAGGCACAGCCCCATGGACTCTGTCCTACCAGTCCCATCACCCCTAGCAGTGCCCCCACAGGGACACTGGCACCAGCTCCAGCCAGAGCAGTGGGAATCAATTCAGCCCTTGGGGCTCCTCAGCAGCACAGGGAGGTCTCAGTGTCCCAGCTGTGGCAGGGATTTCAGTGGGCAGGGGTCCCCCAGCCATGCCACCAGGGCTTCCCGCAGCAGGGGGTGGTAAGGGGGTGGTAAGGTCTCAGCCAGGCCTGGCTGACACTGCCAGGAGCTGGGCAGCCCTCCCCAGCCAGGCCATCACAGAATCGCTTTGTCTGGAAGAGACCTCCAAGGTCTTACCCAACTCTGCCAAGGCCACCACTGAACCCTGTCCCTCAGCACCCACAGCAGAGGGCTTCCAAATCCCTCCAGGGATGGGCACTCCACCATTTCCCTTGGCACCCTGGGCCAGGCCTTGGCAACCCTTTTGGGGAAGAAACTGTTCCTCATGGCCAGCCTGGACCCTTCCCTGGCACAAGCTGAGGCCATTTCCACTCAGCCTGTCCCTTTCTACTTAGTGGAAGCCCAAGCCCAGCTCACTGCAGCCTCCTCTCAGGGAGCTGCAGAGAGCAATGAGCTCTGCCCTCAGCCTCCTCTGCTCCACACCACCCCCCCCCAGCTGCCTCAGCTGCTCCTCACCAGCCCTGTTCTCCAGACCCTGCCCCAGCTCTGGTGCCCTTCTCTGGCCCTGCTCCAGCCCCTCAGTGTCCTTCTGGCAGTGATGGGCATCACAGACCTCTCAACAAAGGGCATCTCAGCAGCTCCCAGCCAGGCTCTGCTCACCCTTCCCCCACAGTGTGGGGCAGGCTCCTGGGGTCACTCCCAGGCTGTCCCAGCACTATCACAGCACCATCCCAGCACCATCCCAGTTCCTTCCCAGCAGGACTTTGATTGCTTCCCCTCCTGCCTCCGGGAAGTACCCCTGGTCAGTGCCAACACAGCCCTGCTGCTTTCTACCTCTGCCAAGGCTCACTGAGGCACCTCTGCAATAAAGCCAGGCGTTGGCTTCCAACTGGCTGGGTCATTTAAGGCTCCATGGTCCCAGCAGCAATGAGTTTACCTGCAGTCTGGTGAGAGGGCACAGGGCAACAGCTCTGCACAGTCATAGAATCACAGAATGGGCTGGGTTGGAAGGGACCTCAAAGCTCAGCCAGCTCCAAGCCTCTGCCAGGGGCAGGGACACCTCCCACCAGCACAGGCTGCTCAAGGCCTCATAGAATGAGTTGGGTTGGAAGGGACCTTGAACATCACCTGGTTCCAAGCCATTAGTCATGGGCACAGCCATGGCCTTGGAACTAGATGAGCTTCAATCTTCCACCAGCCCCATCCAGCCTGGCCTGCAACACCTCCAGGCAGTAGGCAGCCACAACCTGCCCAAGCAACCTGTGCCAGTCTCTCCCCACCCTCACTCTCAACAATTTCTTCCTCCTCTCCACTCTCACTCTCCCCTCTCCCAGTTCAGAGCCATTGGCCCTCAGCCTGGCACTGCCAGCCCTTGCCAAAAGTCCCTGCCCAGCTCTCCTGGAGCCCTTCAGCTACTGCCAGGCTGCTCTGAGCTCTCCCTGCAGTCTTCTCTTCTGCAGGCTGCACAGCCACAACTCTGCCAGCCTGTGCCCACAGCAGAGCTTCTCCAGCCTCTCATCACCTCCATGGCCTCCTCTGGACTTTTTTCAACAGATCCAGTTCCCAGGGCTCAACATAATAGAGGCCCCCAAAGCTGTCCCCCAAAGCTCCCCCCCAAAGCTCCACTGGACACAGGCAGCAGCTGAGTGGTATTTATTGAGGACACCTCAGCACTGGCCCAAGGGAGGGACTGATCTCAGTGCTAAAATTAAAGAGAATAATCAAAGGTCAGATTTGCAAACTGCTACCTCATTAGTACCTCGTTAGAGCCTGGTTAGTACCTGGTTAGTACCTGTTTAGTACCTCTTCATGGCTCACAAGCTTAGCAGGAAGGCCCTGACAGCCCCAGTCAGTGGTAAGACCCTTGAGTGATGCTGCCCTTCTGCCTCCCAGCCATGCTCCCTGCCATGCACACAGCAGCTGTGGCCTCCAAGGGCAGCTCCAGCCTGGGAGGCACACAAGGACAGGGGCTCTGTGAGCTCAGTTTCCCTGCAGCCACACAGCAGCCTGCTCTGCAGTGGAGCTGCTGGGGGTGACAGAGCAGGGATGGTCCCAGCTGGGCCCCAAGCAGCCCAGGCTGTGTGCTTTGGAGCTGCAGTTTGCTGAGAGCATGCAGGGAATGACCCCAACGTGCAGAGTCGTACTGGCCAAGCTGTTCCACAGGCTCTTCCACCTTCCTGAGCTCCTGGCACCAAGGGAAGGGAGGGTACTCATGCAGGGCTACCCTGTGCCCAGGCATTGCCAGGTGGGAAGAGGTGCAGCAAGCAGAGCCCCAGGGCAGTGCTGGGGCAGGAAGGTGCAGTGCCAGCATCTCCATCCTCCCTTCACCCCTGCACATCCACCACGAGCTGGGCAAAGCTGGTGGGCACACAGGTGGCTTTGCCCGACAGATGCCAGGTTCTTCTGTCCCTGGAGCCTGCTGGGGGGAGCCAGCTGTGTGAACCATCATCTAACCAGCACTCCCCCCCCAAACTGCAGCACTTTGATCCCAACCATTGGTTCTCCCATCCCAATTAGCCAACGATTTCCAAGCTCTGTTAGAGGGCAGCACCCGCCCGAGGCGCCTGTGGGCACAGGCAGCAGCCACACCTCACGCTTCCATCTCAGGCAGGGGGGGGCAAGGGCCAGGCAGAGTGGGCACTTCAGGGGTTCTGGTCGGTGGGGTCACACTTCAGCATGACCTTGACCCCCTCGCCCCTCCTGGTGGTCTCAAACGCTTCCAGAGCCCTCTCGAGGGGGAAGCGGTGCGTGACCAGGGGCCGCACGTCGATGCGCTTGGATGCCAGCAGGGCTATGGCCACAGGCCACCTGCCAGGGAGACAGGGAGCAGGGGGTCACAGAACTGACACAATCCCCCCTGCTGGGCCTGCAAGGGACCTCTGGAGATCGTCCAGTCCAAGCCTCTGCTCCAGCAGGGCAGCCACAGCAGCTTGCTCAGGGTCACAATGCCCAGGGCGGGTTGAAAGCTCTGCAGAGCAGGAGACTCCACAGCCTCTCTGGGCAGCCTGCTCCAGGCCTCCAGCACCCTCACACCAAAGCAGTTTCTCCTCCTGTTCAGATGCAGCCTCCTGGCTTCCAGTTTGTGCCCACTGCCCATTGTCCTGGCACTGGGCACCACTGACAAGAGTCTGGCCCCAGCCTCTTGCCCCCCCACAGCTCCTTTAGCTCTTGCTGAGCACTGTTCAGATGCCCTCTGGGGCTGCTCTTCTGCAGGATTCAGCCCCAAGGCTCTCAGCCTTTGCTCCTCACAGGGCTCCAGCCCCCTCAGCAGCTTTGTGGCAGTCACCAGCTTGGAGACCCAAGGCAAGGGCACCGAGGAGCCTGGAGGAGCCTGGAGGAGCCTGGTTTCACTGCAGTGACTGCCTCAGCCCAGACCAAGGGGACACAAGGGGCTGGAGCAGCCAATCTGACTCCCAAACTGCCCAGCTGAAGGCATTTTCCATGTTAAGAAGGAGCCTGACTGCATCTCATGAAGCCTTCCTGAAAACCAAGCTCTGCAGACCAAGCAAAGCTTCTTGCCCCACCAGCAAGGAGCTGCAGCCCTGAGCAGAGCAGCAGGCAGACTGCAGAGGGGCAGTGCTAAGAGCTCAAGCCCTGGCCAAGGAGGGCAAGGACCAGCTTAGGACAGCTGAGCTCCTCCTGCCTCCAGGGCAGGGCCAGCTGGGGACAGACTACCCAGGAGCTGAGGGCTGCCCTCAGTGCTGTGCTAAAGATGTGCAGGGGTCCAGCCAAGCTCTGCCCAGGGATAGCCAAGGGCAGCACGAGGGGCACTGGGTGCCAGTTGGAGCAGAGGAGGTGCCACAGGAACAAGAGGGAGACCTTTGTCCTTGTGATGGTGCTGGAGGCCTGGAGCAGGCTGCCCAGGAGCTGAGGGCTGCCCTCAGTGCTGTGCTAAAGATGTGCAGGGATCCAGCCAAGCTCTGCCCAGGGATAGCCAAGGGCAGCACAAGGGGCACTGGGTGCCAGTTGGAGCAGAGGAGGTGCCACAGGAACAAGAGGGAGACCTTTGTCCTTGTGATGGTGCTGGAGGCCTGGAGCAGGCTGCCCAGAGAGGCGTTGGGAGTCCTGCTCTGGAGGGAATTCCAAACCCACTTGGTTGTGCCCTGCCCTGAGTGCTGCTGCTGTGGCAGGGGGGATGGAGTTGGTGCCCTGCCAAGGTCCCTGGCACCGTGTGGCAGCCCCGGGGGGCAGCAGGTGCCAGGCTGGAGCCACTCACGTGTTGCAGTAGCGGAAGATGCCGCGGATGTCCACCTCACGCACGGCTGCCGTCACCATGGGCAGGGTCACCAGCTCAGGGCCCAGCCCCACCAGCACCAGGGTCCCTCCTGAGCGAGTGGCCTGCACAGCAGACACAGACAGAGGGCACAGAGTCAACCAGAAACTGCCACCACAGCCTGGCACACACCTCACACTAGTACAGGTCACTCAAGGACTCATCCAGACTGGTGCTGAACACCTCCAGGGAGGTTGTGGAGCACAGAAACACTCAATGTGCTCCACAGTCTCCCTGGGCAACCTGTGCCAGTCTCTCCCCACCCTCACTCCCAACAATTTCTTCCTCCTCTCCACTCTCACTCTCCCCTCTCCCAGNAGGCTGTGTCAGGCTCAAGGAGGTTGTGTCAGGCTCAGGAAGGCTGTGTCAGGCTCAGGAAGGCTGCGTAAGGCTCAAGGAGGCTGTGTCAGGCTCAAGAAGGCTGTGTCAGGCTCCAGGAGGCTGCCTCAGGTTCAAAACCCCAAACCTGTTTGGCACCATCTGACACCCCCAAGGTGCTCCCCTCCAGGCTGCTCTCAGCCACTCATTCCCACACTGCCTGCAGAGATGTTGCCTCTCTCAGCTTGCTGCCCCTTTCCCCCCTCCCCACACCAAGCTCACTGAAGCTAAGCACTGAGGGAGCAAAGCCCCTCCCCCAGGGTGGCACCCCAGGCCTGGCAGAGCCCCTGGCAGGGCTGCTGCTCCTCAGGGGCTGGTGGTACTCACGTAAATGCCAGCCTGGATACAGGCCTCTACCCCTGTGCACTCCACTGTGACCTCAGGCTTGCAGCCAAGCAGAGCTTCCACCTTGGAGGCCACCTCCTGGGGGCTCTCCTTGGTCACCTGGATGGTGAAGTCTGCCCCCAGCTCCTTGGCCTTCTGCAGGCGAGGGGCAGACAGATCTGGGGAGAGACCAAACAAGGAGCTGGAGCTGAGACATTCTGGTGGGGGAGAAAGGACCTGACCTGCAGGCTGCTCCCTACCCATGCTGGCATCTCAACAGGGCTGCCTGCTGTGGCCAGCAGCTGCCAGCTCTGCCAGGACAGAGTTAGGTGGCAGGACAAGTGGGAAAGCTGCCTGCATGCAGCTCTGGGCTCCCCAGGCCAGCAGGGATCAGCTGCACAGAGTCCCAGGGACGGCTGCAAGGATGCTGAGGGCACTGCAGCACTGCCTGGAGGGCTGAGGGTGAGGGACCTGGGGGTGCTTGGTCTGGAGGGGGGAGAGGAGAGAAGAGGAGAGAGGAGAGGGAGAGAAGAGGAGAGAGGAGAGGGAGAGAAGAGGNCCAATGTGATCAACATCACCCAATGTGATCCACAACCTCCCTGGAGGTGTTCAGCACCAGGCTGGATGAGGCCTTGAGAGACCTGTCCCAGTGGGAGGTGTCCCTGCCTGTGGCAGGGGGTTGGAACTGGCTGAGCTTTGAGCTCCCTTCCAACCTTACCTACACCCCTGCTGCTCCACAGCTCTCCCTTCCTCCTCCTCCTCCTCAAACTGCTGAGCACCTCCTGAGCACCTTCAGTCAGGGCCAAGTGAGCAGACGAGCCCAGAAAGGGCCAGAGAGTGGATCTGGGGATCTGGTGGAGCTCAGGTGACACTAAATTGGGTGGCAGTGTTGAGGGTAGCAAAGCTCTGCAAGGGAAATCTGGCCAGGGCATGGATGGATCCAGGGGAATCTGGCCAGGTTGGATGGATCTGGCCAGGGCATAGATGGATCCAGGGGAATCTGGCCAGGTTGGATGGATCTGGCCAGGGCATAGATGGATCCAGGGGAATCTGGCCAGGCTGGATGGATCTGGCCAGGACATGGATGGATCCAGGGGAATCTGGCCAGGCTGGATGGATCTGGCCAGGACATGGATGGATCCAGGGGCATCTGGCCAGGCTGGATGGATCTGGCCAGGACATGGATGGATCCAGGGGAATCTGGCCAGGCTGGATGGATCTGGCCAGGACATGGATGGATCCAGGGGCATCTGGCCAGGCTGGATGGATCTGGCCAGGACATGGATGGATCCAGGGGAATCTGGCCAGGCTGGATGGATCTGGCCAGGACATGGATGGATCCAGGGGCATCTGGCCAGGCTGGATGGATCTGGCCAGGACATGGATGGATGCAGGGGAATCTGGCCAGGCTGGATGGATCTGGCCAGGCCTTGGATGGATGCAGGGGAACCTGGCCAGGCTGAGGTCAGTTGGGTGAGCTTCAGCCAGGCCAAGTGCAGGAAAGCAGAGGCAGCACCACCCTGGAGGCCTCCAAGCAGGCTCCAGCACCTGTGGCAGCAGCAGGCTCAGGGGTGGCAGCAGCAGGCACAGGGATGGAGCCTGGGTAAGCTGCCTCAGCCCCACCAGCTGCTGCCAGCTCACCTTCCCCACCCAGCAGCTCCTGCCCCAGCTCAGGGCTCCTCACAGGTGATTCAAGGGGCAGAGCTCTTCCTGCTGCACCAACACCATCCTCCCATGCCTGCAGAGAGGCTGAGGCCTCCAATGCTCAGCTCTCCAAGGCCATGCCTGCAGGGTAGGACCAGAGGCTTGAGGAAGGAGGAGGCAAGGACCTGCCTTAGGCTTTGCCATGAGCCACCGCTGAGGGATGCTGCCACAAAGGCCAGAGGGTGGCACCTGCCTTTTGCCTCTCAGCCCAAGGATGGCAATGCAGTGATTAAGAGGTCAAAAATACACCTGGCACAGAGGGCAGGACCTGGCACAGAGGGCAGGACCTTCTGGGAGGGCCATCTTAAGGCTTTGGCCCCAAACTGCTGCAGCAAAGCTGTGCCCCTTGGCCAGCTGTGCCTGTCAGCTGCTGCTCCTGGGCATTGTCACTCAGAGAGGGAGCAAAGAGCAGCAGCAGGAGCTGGAAGCAGCACTGGCAGGCCTTGCTCAAAGCCCAGAGAGCATCACAGAATCACAGAATGGGTTACGTTGGAAGGGAGCTCCAAGCTCAGCCAGTTCCAACCCTCCCTTGTGCCATAGGCAAGGACACCTCCCATGAGTACAGGTCACTCAAGGACTCATCCAACCTGGTGCTGAACACCTCCAGGGAGGTTGTGGAGCACAGAAACACCCAATGTGATCTTGCTTCTGTGCTCCACAACCTCCCTGGGCAACCTGTGCCAGTGTCTCATCACCCTCACTGCCTCCTAACATCCAGTTTCAATCTCCTCTCTGCCACTTCAAACCCATTCCNCCCCTGGCAGCCTTGCCCACCCCCTCAATGCCATGGCACAGCCCAGCAGCACCCCTGGCAGCCTTGCCCACCCCCTCAATGCCATGGCACAGCCCAGCAGCACCCCTGGCAGCCTTGCCCACCCCCTCAATGCCATGGCACAGCCCAGCAGCACCCCTGGCAGCCTTGCCCACCCCCTCAATGCCATGGCACAGCCCAGCAGCACCCCTGGCAGCCTTGCCCACCCCCTCAATGCCATGGCACAGCCCAGCAGCACCCCTGGCAGCCTTGCCCACCCCCTCAATGCCATGGCACAGCCCAGCAGCACCCCTGGCAGCCTTGCCCACCCCCTCAATGCCATGGCACAGCCCAGCAGCACCCCTGGCAGCCTTGCCCACCCCCTCAATGCCATGGCACAGCCCAGCAGCACCCCTGGCACCCTTGCCCACCCCCTGCAGGCAGACAGAGCAGCCCAGGGCTGGGCATGGTGACTGTACCAGAGCCAGAGATGAAGACTTTGGTGCCCAGGGTGACTCCTGCCCTCCTGCAGGCATGGATGCCCACCGAGAGCGGCTCGATCAGGGCTCCTTCTTCAAAGCTGACGTTGGCTGGCAGCCTGTGGGGGGCACACACTGGCAGCCTGGCACAGAGCTCCCTGGGGGCGCTCAGCAAGGCCCAGCCTGGGGCTGACCTCAGCGGCAACCTCCCCTGCCAGGGCTGCTCCTCTGCAGCTGCACCCACAGCACCCACAGCACCCACACCAACGCCAACAGCACCCACAGCACCCACACCAGCACCCACAGCACCAGCAACAGCACCCACAGCACCCACACCAAGACCAACAGCACCCACAACAGCTGCACCCACAGCACCCACAGAACCCACACCAGCACCCACAGCACCTGCAGCACCCACACCA
>WBNM01018742.1:0-34078 GCA_013399055.1 Ramphastos sulfuratus | reverse complement strand
AACCCTGACAATTCTGTGATTGGGAAGGGTACGAGACCACAGCCTGTGTGCTATGGGCGGTTAGCAGGGTAATTGCTGAACAGACCTCACTTATCATGGGGAATGCTGTGAAAGAAGATGATGTGTTTTTCAGGGAAACAAACATTTATTTGAACCACAGTGAAATCACTTCTAGGTTGAAAAAAATCCCTAAAAAGAAAAAAAAAGAAAAAAAGGGTTCTTACCTTCTTGCCTATTTATATATTTATTTCCATGTGGTCTCTCTGACAGCATTTATGAATGGTCCATTTCATCATCCTGAGGACTGTTTATTTTGGGGGAATAAGTCCATGAGTTGGAATCCACAAGTCACAACATATTGCTGGATACTGTGAAAGATACCTTCAGCACCCTGAAGCACAGCAGTCCCTGGGGCAGAGGGACGTGGGGGTCCTCAGGGTTGCTTTCTCCTCTCCAGTTCAGGGACTGCACTCCCCATCCACTTCCAGAGGGGCTTCCCAGGCACTGGTGTCCCCTGTGTTTGATGCTTGCCTGAGGTGATGGGAAGAAAGGCTGGGTCCAGTCCTAGTGCCTGGGTCTGCTGGAGTTGGTTTCATTCCTGTGCTTCATAGCACTGGATGTTCAGTGAGATTCCCCAGTTGTGTGTGGGCAAAGCTCAGCTGAGCACTCGTCAGGCACCATTATTAAAATTTTGCTATGTAAATTAATTGTGTACATAAGCATTGGCATGGCACACTGGAATGCAGGTTTGGCAGGCTGAGAAAATGCCTGAGACTTCTCTGGATTTCCTCACTTCAAAAATGTTTCCTTTCTCTTCAAGAAACACCAAAGCACACAAATGGGTTTTTCTTGCCCCGAGGCAAGGAGATAAATCATCCAGCACAGGGAAAAAAAAAAAAAAAAAAAAAAAAAAAAAGGGCATCCAGCATAAGGAAGGAAGAATGCAGCAAGGCAGCCTGCTGAGCACACAGCTCCTTGGTGCAGCAGTGGAGAGGACTGCCAGTGCATCACCAGCCTGCTGCCTGAGGCACACTCCCTGATTACAGGGCAAGTAGCTGCAGGTGACCCCAGATCCTCATTACCTTCTTCCAAAAAGTGTTCCAAAAAGTGTTCTCTGTAGCTTGGCTGAATTTATTAATGCTGAAGTGTTTCTTCCCACTGTCCATGTGCTCATGCCATTAGTCTTCATCTGTTGTGATCCCCACAGTGACTTGGGAAATATTTGCTTGCTGGTGCTAGGTGGGCTGCTGTCCTACCTCCTGGACCACATCGCAAGAAAAGGCTCAATCTCAATATCCATTGGAATGAACTTCTCAGAAACGAGCTCTAGAATATCTTTTTTTTTTCCCTCTGCAGATGCAATCTCATGCTGGGTGGCAGCAGAGTCTGACTGTGCCATAGCTTCTCCTGTACAATGCCACTTCGATGTTAATTTCACTTCCTGGGAGCCTTCATGACATTCTGTGGTACAGAACCTCCAGTGGAATAACTTGAATCTGTCTGGATCTTCCTTATGCTCCATGTAAAAAAAGAACAGAAATTGCAGTTGGAGCATTTGTCATCAGTTCATGGAATTAGTGAAGAGTTCATCTGTTATAGTAAACAAAACAAAACAAAATTCACTTCAGTACAGCTCAATTAAAATAGTGGGTGCAGAGTGCAAGCTTGGGTGAGAGGGGATGGGAGAGAAGCTGAATGGTGGTAGATGAGGCCCCAGGTGGACAGCACCACAAAATGTAGGAAAAGAGTGAAGCCACATGCACTAAGGAACTTTATTTTTTTTTATTCTGATAAATTAAAGGCAAATTAATACAGTGAAGCTACACTTCCTATTAGCTGCTTTCAGTAATGAAGTCTGATGCTAACGAAACGAGCCACTCAATTTTACCCTGCCCTGTCCTGGAGGAAAAGCTGTGGAAAGGCAGAAAGAGTGAACAAAGGTTTAAAAAACAAACAAAAAAAAATTCCAAGCATGTCAAGAGCCAAGCACTAACTAAGCCAGCAGATCCTGCACTGCTCTGGAGAGCTGGCACATGAATGCAAGGACATGAAAAGCTGCCTGCACCGCTCCTTGCGCACCCTGCCCCTTCAAGATCAAGTACTCCCTGCTGGATGTCTGAAATACTCAAGGACACACATAAACAGTAAACATATAGAGGCTGTCAGTTTTTATAAGTGATATCATTTTTGCCCTAATAGAAGAGGTAGAAAAAGCTGCTTCCCAGAAAGAAAAAAAAAAAGCCCAACCAACCAAACGAAAAAGAAACAAAACATTTTGGCTGCAAGACAAAGGAGACTGGGAGCTGGTGTGGGCTCTGCATTTAGAATGGGAGCCAGCCTCAGGTAAGTGGTGGCTGGCTGCTTCTTCATGGGTTATGGATGTTAAATCTATTTTAATTAAACATATGGAAAGTGTCTATTAGTGCAGAGAGTCTCTGCAGCTTTGCGTGTCTAGATTTCTCTTGAGCTGTTTAAAGTAAACATGCCTTGGAAAACTTAATTTCTCTTTTGAACTTGTCTCCTCTCCCAAAGATAGGGGGAGAGAAGAAACAAGATGATCTCCACTCTGGGGACAGGGTGACTGGAGAGCAGCCAGGCAGAAAGGGACCTGGGGGTACTGGTAGATAGTAGCTGAACATGAGCCAGCAGTGTGCCCAGGTGGGCAGGAGAGCCAATGGCATCCTGGCATGGATCAGGAACAGAATGGCCAGCAGGACAAGGGAGGTTAGAGCAGTTTACTGAAGTGAAGCTTGTTTTAATGGTGTGACCTTCAGCTGTAGGGGATATGGTAAAGCCAAGACACAAGCGCTCTCCTCTCTCCAACGCTTTGCTGCTTGCCCTGATGAGGGGCAGCAGCAGTGACTGGCTGCAGCCCCAATGGCAGCAAAAACCTGACTAGAAATTGTTACCGTGTTTCAAACACTTGATAAACTCTGCCCTCTTTGTGTGACCTTACCAAAGGGTGGCTTCTCACAGCTGTAAAGCTGATGCTGTAATTAAAGTAGAAGCTGCTCCAGATGAAGGAGCTCTGTCACAAGGCTGCCATGGGGCAGGCAGGCCCTGCAAGGACCACGAGGAAGGGCTGCACCACCTGTACTGTCACAGCTGCCCTTAGGACACTCACCGCTCAGAAGCCGAATCCCTCCTCATGTGAGTTGCCGTGGCTGGAGGCAAGCAGTAACTGCCCTCTCCTCAGGACTTCGCCTCTCCTGTTTCCCATTCCTGTGCAAAAATGAATGCAGGCCCCCTCTAGTGTGAAGGTGATGTGACTGGCAGGTTTTCATTTCAGGATGCCCTTTGGGATGTTCCTGGGCTCATGGATCTCCACTGCTTCTTTCAACTGTCTTGCTCCATTACTCTGCTTCTGCTTTTATTTCAAAACTAGTTTCCTGGACTGCAAGAGAGGAGAGCAAGAAATAAAGAAATCGGGAAATCTAAGTCTAGGCTCACATCTTCCATCCAGAAGGATGCTAAAGGCACGCAGGTGCTCAGAAACTGGTGTGAAACAAATAGGAGTTGGAAGCACAGATCTAACCACCTCCCCTAGACTGCACAAAACCCAGCTGACACAGTGGAACTGCTTATAAAGTGAATAGTTGCTCTGTTCTTGCCTGCATTGCACTACTTTGTGGCAGCAAGGTTGTCCTTGCTGGGCTTGGCTTCCCTGCTGTTTTGCAGGAGAACTGACATTGACCAAGCACCATGTCTAAGGTGCTCTGCTGAGTGCCACTTGCTCGTGGTGTACTGAACTTGACTGCAACCTTGTTTTCTAGGTGGCATTGTTTCTAGATTCATCGAGATGGACAATACAACCTATACCATAAAAACATTTACATGGACTGGGTGCTGTTTCCCCTGAGATCTTAAGACATACCTGAGATCCTAAGACATACCTGAGATCCTCTTAGGCACACTTACCTGGCATCATGATAGGCCTGAAAAGGCCCTCTGGCACTGCTGTCTTCAGACAGAAGCTTGATGAACTCACTGAGACAATGAGGTGGGGGTTTGGTCACTTCTCCTAAGTTACTAGCAATACAAAGTGAGGAAATGGCCTGAAATTGTGCCATGGGAATTTTAGGTTGGACATTAGGAATTTTTTTTTTTTCTGAAATAGGCTGCCCAGGGCAGTGGTGGAGTCACCATCCCTGAAGGTGTTAAAAACCACATGTAGACAAGGCATTCTGGGACATGGTTTAGTAGGCATGGTAGTGTTGGGTTGATGGATGGACTTGATGACCCCATCAATGTCTACAGCTACCTGAAAGGAGGTTGTGGAGAGGTTGGTGCTGGTCTCTTCTCACAGGTAAATAGTGATAGAACAAGAGGGAATGGCCTCAAGCTACAACTGGGTAGGTTTAGACTGGATATTAGGAAAAACATTTTCCTATCAAGAGTGGTCAGGCATTGGAATGGGCTGCTCAGGGAGGTGGTGGAGTCACCAACCTTGGATGTGTTTAGAAGTCATTTGGATGTGGTGCTTGGGGATATGGTTTAGGGTGCACCTTGTGGAGTAGGGATAAGGGTTGGACTTGGTGATCTTGAGGGGCTTTTCCAACCTGAATGTTTCTTGTGATCTTAAGAGGTCTTTTTGAACCTTAAGGATTCTTTTACAAGGCTTATATTCAGCTCAGAGCATGAACACAAGTGCNCTTTGTAGCCCTCCCTTGGACTCTCTCGAGTCCCTCCTGAACTGGGGAGCCCAAAAGTGAATGCGATATTCCAGGTGAGGTCTCACCAGAGCAGACTCGAAGATCTTCAGAGGTCCTTTCCAACTCTCATCACCCTGTGATCCTGTGACCCTGTGTGTCCAGCCGGCAGCCCGAGCTGCCACCAGGTGGAGCAGCCTTCCCGAGTACCGCCTCCANCATGGTAGTGTTGGGTTGATGGATGGACTTGATGACCCCATCAATGTCTACAGCTACCTGAAAGGAGGTTGTGGAGAGGTTGGTGCTGGTCTCTTCTCACAGGTAAATAGTGATAGAACAAGAGGGAATGGCCTCAAGCTACAACTGGGTAGGTTTAGACTGGATATTAGGAAAAACATTTTCCTATCAAGAGTGGTCAGGCATTGGAATGGGCTGCTCAGGGAGGTGGTGGAGTCACCAACCTTGGATGTGTTTAGAAGTCATTTGGATGTGGTGCTTGGGGATATGGTTTAGGGTGCACCTTGTGGAGTAGGGATAAGGGTTGGACTTGGTGATCTTGAGGGGCTTTTCCAACCTGAATGTTTCTTGTGATCTTAAGAGGTCTTTTTGAACCTTAAGGATTCTTTTACAAGGCTTATATTCAGCTCAGAGCATGAACACAAGTGCCAGGGGTGTGGACTTCCTATGTACTAGACAAACTGGATTGAAAGGTAGCTTTCAACAGCACGTGTCTTAGCACTGGGAGCAGTGGGAACGTGAAAATGCTCAGCAGGAAACACTAACCCTGCCTTCCAACACCAATCCAGTGCACCTACCTAAGCTCATCTGCAGAGGAGGGAGTGATGATGCCCCATAAACCAGAGGGAAACCTCATCCATCTCATGCAGTCAGGTTTCCTGTGCTCCTGTTCCTGCTCTGGCAGGGGGGTTGAACTCACAGGATCACAGGATGTTAGGGGTTGGAAGGGACCTCCACAGATCAATGAGTCTAACCCCCCTGCCGGAGCAACACCATAGAATCTAGCTCAGGTCACACAGGAACACATTCAGACAGGTCTTGAAAGTCTCCAGAGAAGGAGACTCCACAACCTCTCTGGGCAGCCTGTTCCAGTGCTCTGGGACCCTTACAGTAAAGAAGTTCTTCCTCATGTTGAGGTGGAACTTCCTGTGCTGTAGTTTATCCCCATTGCCCCCTGTCCTATCACAGGGCACAACTGAGTAGAGTTTGTCCCCTCCCTCTTGACCCCCAGCCCTCACATATTTATAAACACTGATCAGATCCCCTCTAAGTCAGCAGACCAAACAGCCCCAGGTCCCTCAGCTTCTCCTCACAGAGCAGTGCTCCAGTCCCTTCATCACCTTTGTAGCCCTCCCTTGGACTCTCTCGAGTCCCTCCTGAACTGGGGAGCCCAAAAGTGAATGCGATATTCCAGGTGAGGTCTCACCAGAGCAGACTCGAAGATCTTCAGAGGTCCTTTCCAACTCTCATCACCCTGTGATCCTGTGACCCTGTGTGTCCAGCCGGCAGCCCGAGCTGCCACCAGGTGGAGCAGCCTTCCCGAGTACCGCCTCCATCGTCTGCATTTGCATCAGGACTTTTTTTTCTCCCCCTTTATTCTACAGGAATTCATTACGATAAATGTTTTATCAGTGAATTCTGAAGGAATTAACAGTGATTTGCCACTCACTTTAAGGGGTTGCCGATAATCCTAATGGAACGAGAAATTAGGGTATTTAAATGTCTCATGGCACTTTTATTTCAGGGGGGAAAAAAAAGGAAAAAAAAAAAAGAAAAAAAAAAAGCCCAAGGCTAATTAAAATCCCAAAGCAGAGTTTTCACCTTATGAGATACATCAAGGTCATAAAGATCCCTTTGGAAGCTTCTGTGCAGGAGAGGAGGGGGAAGAATCAAAGCCAATTTAAACATGCACTGAGCCCTCCAAGGAGCGGCAGGTTTGCATGGAAACCCTGAAAGGCAACCAAATCCCTCTGGGACAACCTCTCTGAGAAGACTGAGCAGGAAAAGTGGTAACCAGGCCCCTCCATTTCTGCAGGCTTAGACTGTCCTTTGGGACATTCTTTTATGGCTATGGTGGTCTTAGCTTGACAGTTGGATTTGATGATCTTAGAGGTCTTTTCCAATCAAAACAGTTCTATGATTCTATGACCTTCAATGACAGCAGCTCAGCAAAAGGCTTCCCTGGGCACAAATCTACCACTTTTCCAGCCAAGATCTGGAAAGGGAGGTGTCAATCTGGCCAGCAGCAGCAGGAATATCATTAAGCATCTTTTACTAACCATCCCACATATCAGACTCACCTGCTCTTTGCTTAATCCACATCACCTGACAAACATCCATTCCTGTGAGGGTCTGAGCAGCCTTCAACATGGGCCCTTCTTCACCCTCCAAAGCCACGTGCTATTCAAAAAGGGTGGGACAGGGAGGACTTGCTTCTAGATGACAGATGGGGGTTTTTTTCTCCTTTTAAACATACATACCTGCAGCAGACAAAAATGCTTCCTTGCAGAAACAACAGGCTGTAGCATGGGAAAAGTGGGAACCTCCTTTTAGGCTGTCCAGTGCTTCAGATGCAGTGGAAACAGAGATAGTGACAAACTGCCTCCAACGAGGCCACTGTGTTACAGCTCTTGCTGGGATTTCTTTTTCCGGTTGGCTTGCCGCTGCTGCTGCTGCACATGGTAGTTGGGCCCTGAATCCAGCAAAAAAGGTCAGCATTCCCCACAGTCACATCTCCTGTGCCTTGTCCTCTCCCATTCAGCAGTCAAAGGCTTGCAGTAAGTGGGGAAGGGTCAAATTTCAGACAGCTGTGGATGACAATTTGGATGCAGACATCCCTCAGAGAGCTTTGAACACCAGTGAGCCCCCTAATTCAGTTACCCATGGTTAAATCCTTGTCCTTTGATAGGAAGGGTTGGTACAAGTGGTTTAGGATGTATAGGAAGGGTAGGTACAAGTGGTTTAGGATGTATATTTACTAAAAGGGATTTAAAACATTGGAATAGTCTGCCTAGGTCAGTGGTAGAGTCATCATCTCTGGAGGTATTTAAATGGCATGTGGAAAAGGCACTTAGGGACATGGTTTAGTGCTAACCTTGCAGTGCTGGGTTGAATATCAGACATCTTGAAAGTCTCTTCCAACCAAAGGTACTCTGTGATTCTGTTTTTGTCTGCACTGCTGCCATAGGAAGGAAAAAGTCACCTTCCTGAGTTTTGCTGTATCTTCTACCCTTCCAGTTCTCCATTATACCTGTGGATTGCATCTATAGGAGAGCATTCTTTGCCAAGTGATAGATGCTGGGTATGTAGCTGCCAGGATGGGTTCTTTAAGATCTCTGGTGGACAACCAGTGACAGAACAAGAGGACAGAGTCTCAAGCTGCGCCAGGGCAGGTTTAGGCTGGATGTTAGGAAGAAGTTCTTTACGGAAAGAGCAATTGGCATTGGAGTGGGCTGCCAGGGGAGGTGGTGGAGTCACCATCCCTGGAGATGTTTAAAAGGAGACTGGATGAGGCACTTAGTGCATGGTTTAGTTAATTAGAAGGTATTGGGTGATAGGTTGGACTTGATGATTTCAAAAGTCTTTTCCAACCTGGTTAATTCTGTGATTCTATGAGAGCAATGGGTCCAACCAAGTGGCCTTTTCCCCTCTCACCTGCTTGATGATGTTGTCCAAGAATTCCACTCAGGTTTCTCACAAGACTCTACCATCAGGTGAAAAATTACTTTAAATGAGGACCTGGCTGCCTGCTCCAGTGATCTCTTGTCCAGAATGAAACACTGTCAACTGAAACAATCACTGCCCTGTTAGCAGGAGGGAATAAACACACGGGCAGCATTGCCGCGTCTTCAGGACAAGCTTTATTAACGTTTCATTGTAACAAACATGGGAGTACGAAGGCATTGGTTCTTTAGGCTTTCCAACACGTGACAGAAGGAAAAATAACTTGGAGGTAAATGACAGAGCAACAGAAGAGGTGTGGCTTAACCCATATAGCTGCTAGACCATCTAGGAGAAGACATTTTGCAAGGGACAAGTCTACATTTCCCTGTATCAAAGTAAAAATGTATTTTAGGATTGAGAAAATTACCTTTTAAAATTACTTTTTATATATATATATATATATATATATAGTTTTTTTCAAGCTTTCCTTTATATCACAAATGTCAGGGTAAGGCAAATCCTGGGTGAATCATACCATAAAAACTCCTATTTCCCATGAAAATAGACCCACATACTCTGTTAAGTTCATCCTTTCAAAAGCAAAGCCAGCATGCATTGTGTATAGATAAACAGCTTCTCTTTTTAATGTTATGTTTTCATTCAAGTGCCTAAAGCAGAACAGTGCTAATTGATGGAAAGGCTTTCTCAGTGCTTCAGCTGCAGTGAATGTGTGACCCAGTATTACAGACTGTCTCAAACACCCCCTTTGGAGGTCTGTGTGGAAGGAAACCCATCCGGTACCAGAGCAGTAACCATGCCTGACGGTAGGGATGAGTGCTTTCAGACATAGGAAAAACAACAACCCTGACACTCTGGATGCAAAGATCAGCACCAAAGGGTTGCTATTCCCTTTATGCCACCTACTGCACATGCATGTTGAGTTCAAACCAAAATCCTTGATGTAAACCCCAGCAGGGTGATGCTCACTCTGATGGTTGCTGTTCTACCAAAGCAGCTACTGCATTTCTGCAGCTCCTGCTGGAGCAGTGCAGACTGCATCAGGGGTCATAGGACCAGTCTGGACTACTGTCTCAGCTGAAGAACTCACACTGCCAGACTATACTCACCTCAGTGAAAATCTCCAACAGCTTAAACCAAAACTCACCTGAAGACAGACAGATACAGATGCAGCTGCAAATTGGCCTGTAAGAATTTACTCAGCTTCTACATTTCCTTGCTTTACATGTCCTACCTGAGCTTCATGCTTCTGCACTGCATCCTCCTGCAAACAGCTCATGATTTCAAAGACTCGCTGCTGGTCAAGGACCAAGGTTAAATGAAAAGTGAAACGAAATTACCATCAGGAGTTAGAAAGTGTGTAATGTGACACATCTTTACAGTTAGTTGTTTTTTTTCATGATCAGCCTTCACAAGGAGTTTAAGGTGTCTCCTTGCTGAGCCATCAGACTTTGGCAGCCGGCCTGTTGTGGGGTTCTCCTTTTGCCTCCCTCACTAGGATCGAGGCTGGCAATGGCAAGAAGGACACCTGATTGGCAGGTAATGGCAGCTTACAGTTCAGGGGCCTGGATATCCTGCTGACTGAAGGTACCACAGCTCTGTGGAGCCCAGTTCACCCTAGATTGGGATCTGCTCACCTTGGATCTCCTCCACATTTTGCACAGCTAAAAGTCAAGTTTGCTTGGTTTGTTCTCAGCCCTATAGGGACAATTTTCTCACTTACCTAGTCAGAGGGAGCCCTTCACTCCTGGTCTTTTCACAGGATCACAAAAAGATGAATTGAAACGGGACACACCCACTGTGTTTATTCTCCTTCCTTCCAAGGTATTTTACCAGTTCCTGCTCCACCTATTATGACAGCCTGCTTCAATCAAAATCATACTAAGTATGGTAAAACATACAGTATCCAGGATGCACACCATGTACCTGCAAGGCCTCCCACTGCAAAACTGCAATCAGCTGGAAACGAGGGGAAGGAACAGCACGACAAAAAATCCCCATGTCCCAGATGACACATTCTGCCAAGCATGACCCCAAGGATGGGAAAGAACAGCACCAGAGACATCTCAAAGGAAACGAGGACCCCCTTCAGGGCAATCCCAAGCACAAATGTAGGTGACAAGGANGGATGTATAGGAAGGGTAGGTACAAGTGGTTTAGGATGTATATTTACTAAAAGGGATTTAAAACATTGGAATAGTCTGCCTAGGTCAGTGGTAGAGTCATCATCTCTGGAGGTATTTAAATGGCATGTGGAAAAGGCACTTAGGGACATGGTTTAGTGCTAACCTTGCAGTGCTGGGTTGAATATCAGACATCTTGAAAGTCTCTTCCAACCAAAGGTACTCTGTGATTCTGTTTTTGTCTGCACTGCTGCCATAGGAAGGAAAAAGTCACCTTCCTGAGTTTTGCTGTATCTTCTACCCTTCCAGTTCTCCATTATACCTGTGGATTGCATCTATAGGAGAGCATTCTTTGCCAAGTGATAGATGCTGGGTATGTAGCTGCCAGGATGGGTTCTTTAAGATCTCTGGTGGACAACCAGTGACAGAACAAGAGGACAGAGTCTCAAGCTGCGCCAGGGCAGGTTTAGGCTGGATGTTAGGAAGAAGTTCTTTACGGAAAGAGCAATTGGCATTGGAGTGGGCTGCCAGGGGAGGTGGTGGAGTCACCATCCCTGGAGATGTTTAAAAGGAGACTGGATGAGGCACTTAGTGCATGGTTTAGTTAATTAGAAGGTATTGGGTGATAGGTTGGACTTGATGATTTCAAAAGTCTTTTCCAACCTGGTTAATTCTGTGATTCTATGAGAGCAATGGGTCCAACCAAGTGGCCTTTTCCCCTCTCACCTGCTTGATGATGTTGTCCAAGAATTCCACTCAGGTTTCTCACAAGACTCTACCATCAGGTGAAAAATTACTTTAAATGAGGACCTGGCTGCCTGCTCCAGTGATCTCTTGTCCAGAATGAAACACTGTCAACTGAAACAATCACTGCCCTGTTAGCAGGAGGGAATAAACACACGGGCAGCATTGCCGCGTCTTCAGGACAAGCTTTATTAACGTTTCATTGTAACAAACATGGGAGTACGAAGGCATTGGTTCTTTAGGCTTTCCAACACGTGACAGAAGGAAAAATAACTTGGAGGTAAATGACAGAGCAACAGAAGAGGTGTGGCTTAACCCATATAGCTGCTAGACCATCTAGGAGAAGACATTTTGCAAGGGACAAGTCTACATTTCCCTGTATCAAAGTAAAAATGTATTTTAGGATTGAGAAAATTACCTTTTAAAATTACTTTTTATATATATATATATATATATATATAGTTTTTTTCAAGCTTTCCTTTATATCACAAATGTCAGGGTAAGGCAAATCCTGGGTGAATCATACCATAAAAACTCCTATTTCCCATGAAAATAGACCCACATACTCTGTTAAGTTCATCCTTTCAAAAGCAAAGCCAGCATGCATTGTGTATAGATAAACAGCTTCTCTTTTTAATGTTATGTTTTCATTCAAGTGCCTAAAGCAGAACAGTGCTAATTGATGGAAAGGCTTTCTCAGTGCTTCAGCTGCAGTGAATGTGTGACCCAGTATTACAGACTGTCTCAAACACCCCCTTTGGAGGTCTGTGTGGAAGGAAACCCATCCGGTACCAGAGCAGTAACCATGCCTGACGGTAGGGATGAGTGCTTTCAGACATAGGAAAAACAACAACCCTGACACTCTGGATGCAAAGATCAGCACCAAAGGGTTGCTATTCCCTTTATGCCACCTACTGCACATGCATGTTGAGTTCAAACCAAAATCCTTGATGTAAACCCCAGCAGGGTGATGCTCACTCTGATGGTTGCTGTTCTACCAAAGCAGCTACTGCATTTCTGCAGCTCCTGCTGGAGCAGTGCAGACTGCATCAGGGGTCATAGGACCAGTCTGGACTACTGTNCAGGATCACAAAAAGATGAATTGAAACGGGACACACCCACTGTGTTTATTCTCCTTCCTTCCAAGGTATTTTACCAGTTCCTGCTCCACCTATTATGACAGCCTGCTTCAATCAAAATCATACTAAGTATGGTAAAACATACAGTATCCAGGATGCACACCATGTACCTGCAAGGCCTCCCACTGCAAAACTGCAATCAGCTGGAAACGAGGGGAAGGAACAGCACGACAAAAAATCCCCATGTCCCAGATGACACATTCTGCCAAGCATGACCCCAAGGATGGGAAAGAACAGCAGCAGAGACATCTCAAAGGAAACGAGGACCCCCTTCAGGGCAATCCCAAGCACAAATGTAGGTGACAAGGAGTGGCTTGAGAGCAGTCTCAAGGAGAAGGACTTGGGGATGTCTGTTGATGAAAAACTCACCATGAGCCAGCAATGTGCGCTTGCAGCCCAGAAGACAACCGTGTGCTGGGCTGCACCAAAAGAACTGTGACAGCAGGACAAGGGTAATTCTCCCAATCTGCTCTTGTGAGACCCCACCTGGAGTACTGTGTCCAGTTCTGGTGCCCCAGAATAAAGAGTTGGAGCTGTTCAGCCTGGAGAAAAGAAGACTCTGGGGAGATCTTCTAGTGCCCTTCCGACACCTAGTGGGGTCTACAGAAAGCCAGGAAGGGACCTTTTACAAGGGCTTGTTGTGATAGGATGAGGGGGAATGGATTGAAGCTGGAAGAGGGTGGATTTAGATTGGATATTAGGAAGATATCATTGACAGTGAGGGTGGTGAGACACTGGAACAGGCTGCCCAGGGAGGTTGTGGATTCTCTCTCCCTGGAGGTGTTCAGTGCCAGGATGGACAGGGCCACGAGCAGCTTGATCTAGTGGAAGGTGTCCCTGCCTATGGCAGTGGGGTTTGAACTATATGATCTTTAAGGTCCCTTCCAGCTCAAACCATTCTATGAATCTATGATTCAAGGGTTTTCAGAGGAGAACAAGGAGTACCATCTAGCAAATTTAGGTAAACTTAGCAATATTATAAACCCATTTCTTGGGCTTATGTCAGCTCATTTGCTCCTTCTGTGGTTGGTCCAATTCAGTTATGCATCCACCTATCTCTGGGACAAATGGGTGACAGAGAAACTCAAAGATTTCTCTAGTGTCAGTGTTGCCTGGGTTAACGGAGTTTGGAGTCAGCACATGGAAATACTCTTCTGATCCCAGCACATGCAAATGATAGGGAAACAGGAGGCTGAATTTCTAGGGGCCAAAATCTCTGACTGAAACCTGGGCCTTTTCATCTTTTCTATCTGTTGCTTGTCCCCACACCCTTTCAAACTGACCTGCAGCTGACAGCAGCCATCAGCTGCCACAGGCAGATGTCTTAGGGCCACATCTGAATTGCTGTTGCACAAGGGGATGATTTACTGCCAAACCTACCCTACCAGGGATAAACCCAGATCACAGGATCTGCTCTTTATTTCTTTTTCTTTCTTCCTTTTTTTTTTTTTTTTTTTTTCTTAATGCCAGCTAGTAAATAACTATTTTGGGATGCACACACATTTGAAAGGAATTTTAAAGAAAATAATTAAATACATTAAAAACCAATTACTTAGCTTAAAATGATCAACTTATTACCAGCAGCATTTAAAAATACACTTTGTGGCACATGCCACCCTGGCCCTGGGCTGTGTGCTCTTCCATCAAGTGTATTGTCTATCAGTTTTGGTTACAGCATGGTTGAGAAATGTATGTAAAACCCTTTTGTTCCTTTTCTAAGAACTTCAGCAGAGCATTTGCTGGCAGAACAATTGACATATGGCGAGACAGTCTTACCCAAATAACTGCTAATTGCCTTTTTTTTTTTATACATAAAAAAAAAAAGAAAGAGATCATGCATATGCAGTGAAAAATATAATGAGGGCTCACAGAAGATATGGTGTGAAGTTGTTAAAGCCAGGAGCTGTATTTAAAAATGCCTTGAATGCAGAGTGCCTGCTATCCGCTGTCACTTGCAGGCTGGAGGAGGTAACTGTTGCCTACCTGCAGCCGAAGGCCATACTTACAACACTGATTTTGTGGTGCATGGAGCTAAGTAGGAAAGAGCAGGACTGACACACAGCAGGTGGTGGCTGTGTGAGGTCACATATGTTAGTTATGTGTAGGGCCCAAAGAGGGACATGGCACAGTGTAGGAATGCCACAGTTTACCTGTCCCTTATGAGGAAAAGCTCAGAAGAAGACTGAAAGGTGACCTCATTATAAAGATGTGTAGGGTGATTGTCAGACTCTTCTAAGTGATGTCCAATGATAGGACAAGGGGCAATGGGTGCAAGCTGGAGCATAGGAGGTTCCATATAACATAAGGACAAACTTTTTCACTGTGAGAGTGACAAAACATTGGAATGGGCTGCCCAGAGAGATTGTGGAGTCCCCTTCTCTGGAGACAATCAAAACTTGTCTGGACGCATTCTTGTGTGACCTACACTAGGTGACCCTACCCTGGCAGGGGGGTTGGACTGGATGATCTTTCGAGGTCCCTTCCAGCTTCTAATGTTCTGTGATTCCATGATTTGCCATGCCAGAGAGAAAGGTGAAAGGGAGAGCTGCTGAGGCTTTGTGATGATAGAGTTAACACGCAAACTCTGCTTCCAGCGTGGACATGAGGGAACCCAGTCAGCACCTCTTCTAGCAGCCAGGGTTTGGACATGGTGACCTGCTGGTGGGTGCTGGCAGGAGCTGCTGATCAACAAGCCTGGAGGTGGACAACATGCAGGGTTGTCTCTATCAGTATTTCTGAGCTTGCGGACAATCTCGTCTTTCAAATCCCTGGCACAAGGAGGGTGGTTGCTTATCAATGTATGTGGATTATAATCCTTTGTGGCAGTTCATGTTCCTGAAGAAACTCTCTATTTATATCCTAGAGAACTGAATTTAAAAAAAAATAAAAAAGGAGAGGTTGAGAGGAAAATAAATTGTCTCCCACAGGTTGCCTGCAGGCAGTACCATAACTGGGAAAGAAGATAAAGATGCTATCAAAGGGGTGGGCCTGGAAACAGGCCACTGATGATATGATGCAGAAGGAAAAGAGACCCAATATAAGACAGGGACTCACAGTTCAGAAGAAACTGTTGTAATTGCGGGAATAATTGCAAAACATTGTTAGAACTGGGAAGTTATGTTTCTTTCCAACAGGCTTACAGAACAAAATGCAATGAAGAACAAAGAAATTAAAGCAAAGACTCATTTCCCCAAAGCTCCCTCCCCCCTAACCCATGGAGCATATCTGTGTGCTCTCTTCTGCCAAGAATGATGTTGTAGGATGTCAGTGCCTGTTCATCAGGTCCTCGGGTCTTTCCTCTCCTTCGTCCTTCCTTTGCTGCAGCCAGGGAGAGAAAAGGGTTGGGGGAAGGGGGGGAAGGGAAAAATTTCAAACATTTGCACAGAACCCAAGTTTCGTGTTTTTAGCACAGACGCCTACGTTTTCTATGGCATGAGCAGCACGTGTGTGTGTCACACAGTTTGTAAACAACAGCCATGATTATTTCCATAGCAAACTGGCTGTGCTTATTGGAGTTCCTTGGTTTTCCCTAGCACTGTGTTACCTACCTTGAGAGCAGAGAGCCCCAGCTCTGCAAGGTGCTTCAGTGCTAGACCACAGAATACATGTTTAAAAACACACATTAAAGTACTAACATAGCAAGCAAATAGGTCTCCTTGGCTCCGGAAGATCCAAGCAAGACCCTTTCAAGTTTAACAGGCTGATCTATCCTCCCCTGGGACCTCACAATTAAAACAGCAGCAACAGTGTCAGGAGGACTTCAACAGAGAGCTGCAATGGACCTAACGCCTGCTTCCAGTCCTGCTCATGCTGTTAAAATGCTGCACGAGACACGGCACAGGCCAGTTTGGGCTGCTTTGCTTCAGAAAGGTGCCAGCAGCGAATTGAAGACATTTATTAATTGATTGCTAATTGTGGTATGATTCCTGTGAACTCTGCCTTCATAAAGCAGAAACAGTTCCAGCCCAAATCAGTCAAGAGATATTCGTTTCCACTTCCAGAATGCAGCATGAAACACAGATTTCCTACGGGCTGCATGAAAGCAGTAATAACCATCAGGTACATTTTCTTTCACCTGAGGAAGGGTATTAGCTCTCCATGTATTTTTAACAGTGAGGATTTCATTAGCTCCTCTTCCTCTTTTTGATTAAACCAGGAGCTAGGAGAGGGAAAAGGAAGCATCGTGGGAAGCCGCATTTTAATAGCAAGAGTGCCTCCTAGTTTTGCTTCAGTACTTTTTCCCCGAGACCCCATCAGGCCTATTTCTCACTTCAGCAGTACAGCACATCGTCTGTATGCTGACAAGGACAGAGAGCTATGATCAGTAATAGGACCTTGTATTTTAAATCTCTGAGATACAGCTGCTGTAAAGCTGCTATATTAGGTCTGGAGCTACACGAAATGCCATTACAGGCATATCATAATGCATCTTGCTGCATATGGCATTGGCATCTTGTGATAATCTGGTGCCCCCAGCGTAAGAAGGACATCAAACTGTTGGAGGAGGGCTGTGAAAATGATCGGAGGCTGAAGCACCTCCCTTATGGGGAGAGGTTGTGAGAGTTGGAGCTGTCTGGACTGGAGAAAAGAAGCCTCTGGGGAGATCACCTAGCAGCTGACCAGTACCTGACAGGGACTATAAGAAAGCCAGGAAGGGACTTTTTGCAAAGGCTTGTTGTGATAGGCCAAGAGGGAGTGGACTTAAGCTGGATGAGGGTTGGATTTAAGCTGGACGATGGTAGATCTAGACTGGACTGAGGAAGAAACTCTTTGCAGTGAGGGTGGTGAGACGCTGAAATAGGTTGCCCAGGCAAGTTGCAGATGCCACCTCCCCGGAGGTATTCAAGGCCAGGTTGGATGAGGCCTTGAGCAGCTTGGTCTAGTGGAAGGCATCCCTGCCAAAGTCAGGGGTGTCAGAACTAGATGATCTTCAAGTTCCTTCCAACCCAAACTATTCTGTGACTCTGTGAACCCTCCATCAAAGCAAGCAGTGCGCCTGAACACGTGAAAACTGCTTTTGACAGAGAAATGGTAACTGCTTCTTGCAACGGGGCATGAACCTCAGGCTTCTGCCTTCCTAAAAATGATTCATTTTTATCTAGGGGTGAGGCTGCTTATGCCTACAACAAACTCTGCTGCAGCAACAAGCACCACACACTCCTGCCATAGCACTGTCATTGAGCCTGTAAAGCCACCCAAAGCTCCAGAAGGCAGCAGAGCTCTGGGAGGCAGCTCGCTGCCTTCGCCTCGCCTTGCGGTGGCAGTGCTGCAAGTGGCGGCAGGCATTGGAGAGCCAAGGGCATGAAACCCCTCGTGACACGAACCTGTTGTTCCCAGAATACAGATCATACAGAGCTGAGCTCGCTTCCAGCCACTATAAATTGCCTGTCATTTTCCTAAGCAATGCCAAAAATTGTTCACTCAGTTACTCTTCAGTTCCTTATCTCGGCTGCTGTCTTGCCTTCTGATGATCTAAGACTGTCTAAATCCATTAGAGTTGCAGACTGCTACTATAATATTTACTTGACAAATCAAGTCTGCTGGATATTTTCCTTTTTTTGGTGCAATACAGGCCACATTAGACAACCCTCTTTCTTTGTATTCTCTTTGTATTCCATCTTCCTCTATTTTTTGGTTGGGTTTTTGTTGGTTTGTTTTTTTGTTTTTTTTTAATTCTACTTTTAACTGAGGCAATTTTTAAAGCAAATTTTCAAACACAAAATGGAAAATAAGGGAGAAAAAAAAATACATATAAAGGCCTTACCTGCTACTTAAGCTTCCCGCTCTGTTTCCTTAGGATCATTTATACTTTCAACTTGACTATTCATTTCAGCTGGAAACAAAACAAGACAGTCATCAAATTCTATTCATGATGCTTGTGAAGTTTATCACATCGAGTAACAACTGCTTCTAACCCAAAGAGGAAATACATTGCATGAACAATTCTACACCTTAAATCCATAAAAACGTCTCCTGGCTCACCCATCCTAACCTGTGATTCCACAGAAACCCTGACCAGCAGTCTTGCCATGGTGCACACTTCAGCATCCCTAGGAATGCAAGCCTCTGGAGCTAGATTTTCCCTTTGGTCTGCATCCATATGGTTTGACTTCAGCATCCAATTAGAGATGCTCAGCTCAAGAGCTCAAGGACCTTCCTCTGTCTGTATGCTACAGGCAGAGAGATACAGATACCTCCAAAGGCAGATTCGGAGTTTTGCAGGGCTAAGTGGTCTCAACTCTGTGATTTGAACACTTGCAGGCTTCTCACAAAGTCCCTGGCAAGACTGGGGGCCGATCTGTGAGCTGAAAGCAGATCTATCTCCAGTTACAGAAATGCTGCCACTGTCTCTGGGTGTCCTTGAACCACAAATTGCTGGAGCTTAGGAGAGGAATCACCATGCTCCTACACATAGTAGTTCATAGAACCATAGGATCATTTAGGTTGGAAATAGACCTCTGAGATCAAGTCTAACTGCCAACCCAACACCACTAAACATAGTCCCAGAGTGCCAATGTCTACACATATTTTTTTTAACACCTTCAGGGATGGTGACACCACCACCTCCCTGGGCAGCCTGTTCCAATACCTCACCACTCCTTCAGAGAAAAAAAAAAAATCCTCATATTCAATCTAAACCTCCTGTGATGCAACTTGAGGCCATTTTCTCACATCCTATCACTAGTTACTTGGGAAAAATGACCAGACCCCACCTCACTACAACTTCCTTTAAGGGGATTATAGAGAGCAAGGAGGTCTCCCCTCAGCCTGCTTTTCTCCACACTAAATGGTCCTGGCTCCCTCAGCTGCTCCTCATACAACCTGTACTCTAGACCCTTTGCCAGCTTTATTGTTCTTCTTTGGATCAGCTGCAGCACCTCAATGTCCTCCTGAGGGGCCCAAAACTGAACAAAGTACTCAAGGTGCAGCCTCACCAGTGTTGAGTACAGGGGCACAATCACTTCCCTGACCCTGCTGGTCACACTGTTCCTGATCCAGGCCAGGATGCTGTTGGCCACCTCAACACACTGCTGCCTCACGTTAAGATGGATGTCAACTAGCACCATCCCAAGTCTTTCTTTGTTGGGCAGCTTTCCAGCCACTCTACCCCAAGCCTGTAGTGTTGCATGGTGTTGGTGTGACCCAAGTGCAGGTCGCAGAGCTTGGCCTTGTTAAACATCATACAACTGGCCTTGGGCGATCGATCCAGCCTGCCAGGTCCCTCTGCAGAGCCTTCCAAACTTTGAGCAGATCAACACTCTCACTCAATTTGGTGCCATCTGCATCATACTCCTACAGATACTACACTTGTGTGCTATCCCTTTACAAATCTAATCTTACTTCTCAAATTACTAGAAAATAAGAAATTATTTAAAAAGAAGGCTTGAAGTCATTTCAGTGTGACTTTTGTCAGAAACATCATCTAGACCTTAGAGTAGCCTTCCAGTATCTGAAGGGGGCCTACAGGAAGGCTGGGGAGGGACTATTTACAAGATCTTGCAATGACAGGACAAGGGACAATGGGTTTAAACTGGCAGAGGGGAGATTTAGACTGGATGTCAGGAGGAAGTTCTTTACAGTGAGGGTGGTGAGACACTGGCACAGGTTGCCCAGAGAGGTTGTGGCTGCTCCCTCCCTGGAGGTGTTCAAGGCCAGGTTGGATGAGGCCTTGAGTGACCTGTACTAGTGGGAGGGGTCCCTGCCTATGGCAGGGGGTTGGAACTAGATGATCTTTGAGGTGTCTTCCACCCTTACCATTCTACAATTCTATGATTATATAAACTATGGCAGGTGCAATTGATCCTATCTAGGCTAAATATAGGGCAGGGTTACTTCAGCACTGGCATTTTTGGGATCAGTATTCACAATCTGTTCTGCAATGAATTTCAGTGGAGCAACACTTCCCCCCCCTTCTTTAACCTTGCTTTATGTTGTGGTATCAACAGCAGAACACCACTCATCCGACATGGGGTGATTGGACAAAACCTCAAACCTGAATGGGAGACTTGGAAACTAAGGGAAGATAGGAAGGGGGAGGGAAAGAAAGCGCCTCAAATCAATAGCTGTGCCACCTCCAGCCAGGCAATGCGATGTCTTCCTGAGTCAGTAGCATGTCTATACACCTGTTAGGGTTTTGATGAATTATTTGTAATGATTCATCATCCATATGCAGAATAGATACCATAATGGCTTCCTGGATACATTCAATGAATAATAAGAAAGGTGTCTGCTTCTGATGACAGAGCTCTGATGCACATCACATTTAGTGATGCTGCTTTCTTTACAGGCATTTGCATAGCAAAGGCAGGATGCTTAATAAAAAATCATTAAGGGAAGGCTGCTGTGCACTGATGACAGCAGCCTTTCTCTGCCTCATTATGCTAGCCTGTTGCACTGGCTGAGTTTTCTGAAAATACCTTAAGGCTTCAGCTGGGTTTTGCAGGGATCTCCTGTAAAACTCAGTCTTGATTTGAAACCTAAGGTTAGACTCCATCAGCACCTCAGATGAGTAAGCCTCCTTCCTTCCTCGCCCACCCCCCCCCCCCCCCACGCGTGGAAGCCCCCCCCCCCCCCCACGCGTGGAAGCCCCCCCCCCCCCCCACGCGTGGAAGCCCCCCCCCCCCCCCTTTTTTTTTTTCCTATGGCTACAAGCAGTTGAACCCCATCCCCAGTTCAGAAACAGTAGGGAAGAGCTTGAGAGGATACAGCAGAGGGCTACAAATACGATTAGGAGACTAGAACATCTTTCTTATGGAGAAAGGTTGAAGGACTTGGGTTTTTTTAGCCTGGAGAAGTGAAGAAGTACTTAAAGGGTGGGTGTCAGAAGGATGGGGCCCAGCAACAGGACAAGAGGTAAGGGACACAAACTTGAACATGACAAGTTCCATCTAAACATAAGAAGGAGCTTCTTTATGTTGAAAGTGATGAGGCATAGGACCAGGCTGCCCAGAGGCATGGTGGAGTCCCTCTTTTTGGAGTCATTCAAAGCCTGCCTGAACACCATCCTGTGCAACCTGATCTAGGTGAACCTGCTCTGGCAGGGGGAATTTGGACTAGGTGATCTCTAGAGGTCACTTCCAACCCCTATCATTCTGTGGGGCTGTAATCTGTCATGCTGTTAGAATGACAAATAGAAGGGCTCAAATTTTAAACTGCCTGTGAGTGCTTCCAAAGCAACACAAAAGCAAGAGAGTGCCTCAGCACAGGCATGGGACCTGGAGCCCCCACCAGCAGGGAAGCAAAAGGGGTCACTGAGTCCCACTTTTGCAGTGCTGATGGCAGCCAGGCATCCTGCATCACCATAGCTAAAAGCATCTAACACCTAAGCTAAGCCGCCACAGTGGGGAGGTGGTTCGCAAGCACTAAGGCATTGACAGGTTTCACTGTTGGCTTTCTCCGACGTGTTTGTGACTAAGCTCAGGTCTTTGCATGAATGCTGGTAGGAACAGGAAAATCTAACTGAGGGAAAAGCTTCTGCAGACCACTGGGTGAACCCCAACAACAGATGTCACTAGGAGGCCACCTACACAATCCTCTATATTTAGACTGAAAATAACACAGCAGCGAAGCACCTACTGCAAGAGCAGATGGAGGAGCTGCCATCGGGTACAGGAGGAATGTGACTCACAGCCCTCGTTTCCTCCCAGCATGAGTTAGTATCAGAACAATGTCGTTAGCCCTGGGCATGCTACATCCAATCACATGGCAAGCCAAAGCTGGCCTTCTCCCCGTTTAACTATGTCTTTAGAGCTATTAACCTGCTAACTTACATTCGTGGTCTTTTTTGTATCTACTGCGAGACACAACAGCCAGAGGCTCAGGGAAGCACCTGAAGTTCAAGGAGCCTGCATATCTCCTAAATTCAGCTTTACCTGTTCCACTTCTGCAGCCTCACGCAGAGCTTTTCTTGCCAGAAATGGCCAGTTCTGCACAATGGAAATGGCCATTCCTCTGCACTCTCCCTGTCTGTTTTCCCTTAAATTTTGTCCCGTTGAGGAGGACTCGTCTGCATCTCTTCTCTCAATCTGTGAGCTGCCTAGCAGCTCTCAGATTACAACCAGGGAAGACTTGCTCCCCCACCATGCCAAAAGCAAGCAAGCTGAGAAGAAATAACCCAGCAAATAGTTCACATCTATCAAAGCACTGTGTTGCTGTCAAGCCGGTGGATGCATGTCGGCAGCAAGACATCCTGCCCCCTCCAAGAAAGCTACATGCTTAAAGGTCAGCTAGCCAGGAGTCACAGCACAGCAGCTAAGTGGAGAAGACAGGCAAGCAGGAGTCTGGAAAACCAATTTTAGAACCGTCTGCAAGAGAGCGAGCGCATTTCCCCACCCCAGGACATTATGCTGTGGAACCTGGATGGCAGATGACACCAAAATGTTACTGTCTTGATTTAAAGGGGAGCTCGGTCAGACTCTTACTCTGCAAACATAACCTATTTCTTCAGCCACTTCCTAAACAACGTTTCCCTGTTGCATCTACAGGGCTTGGCTCCAGCACAATCAGCCCTAACTCCAGACTGCCTAGAAAGAAAAGTAGCTATTTTGAATTCAGCCTGCTGTGCAGTGATGAAGCACGCACACCTGTCTGCTTGCAAGTTACTTGTTTCTTGGATATTACATCAACACCATAAAAAGCATGAGGGGTGTTAGCTCTGTTAAGGTTTTGCTTTTTATATTGCTTTGGTGAGTCACATGAAGGTTAGGTTGCTGATGGCACATTTGTCAGCCTGCATAGGCTTAAAAGAAAAAAACAAAAAAAAAGGGAATTTCAGGTTTGATACCACCTTCCACTTTTTCTTTCCTCCTATTGTGTCAGCAAGTAAAGACGCTGCTTTCCAAAGATTTTAAATCAAAAAAGTGAATGAGTAGCTCCTTTATGAAAGGAGTGAGGAGTTTGATTTGCCTAATACCGGCTGGAACAACATCTACCTTAGTAATCTTTAAAGCTTTCCTGGTGAAAAAAGAAGAAGAAGAAGAAGGAAAAAAAAAAATAATATTAAAGAAGCCTGCTGGCAAGGGAATACCACTGAAGAAACCAGCGCCAAGGGTGGAGCTTGTCATCATTAAAAAATACAAATCAGCAAATCTGTCCTGGGTACAAAAAATTTAATACTCAGGGGTCTGTGCTCTGGTGGCTGATGGAAATTGCCAGCAGCAACCTGTATCTCTGTATAACAGTCCCCATTCAGGTTGATGTGTGCAGCGTCTGACAGCTTCCCTGATTGAGAACCACGCCACCTTTCAAATTATAATCATGTCTGAAATACATCACCGTTGCAGCCCTGCCCACTAGATGAACCAATATCAAGATCCACTTAAGGTGTCTAAACTCTGCATTTGGCTGTGACACGGCACATGGAATTAAAACACAAGGGCCGGGTTGCCAAGGGGTACCTGGTGATATATGCTTGTGCTTTCGCCTGTGAAGTGATGAGGTCTCCTGGGGTGGAAGGAAAAGCATCAGAGAAAAATAGGCCATTTACATGAAAATGACTGTCAAAAGGAGCTTTTTCTCTGTGCTTTGCTTTGGTTGGGATTTTGTTGGGGTTTGTTTTTTCTTTTTAATCTCAGCTAGTACCCAGTAGACATTAAAAACTTCAGGGGCTTTTTATTTTTTTTTTTTCAGCAAACTGAAGTGTTCAGATAGAACAGGACAAGTTTGATCTTTCTTCTGTAAGAAGGGGCTTTTTATACATTTTTTTATACATATATATATATGTGTGTGTGTGTGTGTATGTCCACAAGAAAATACTACCCTGTAACATTATGCTAATAGCAACTTAAACTGTAGAGAAAGGAAATCTTCCCTGAACAGCAAAGCATTCTTCTGTGGCCTTAGCAAACACTCTTTGCCTCTCCTTTCACGCAACTTAGAAAGTTCACAGAGAAGGGAGTTAACCACCTGAGTCATATGTAGAAGACGTTATGAGATAAGCAAGATTTTCAACAAAGAAGCATACTGAGACCCTCATTTCAGAAGCTGTCAGCTGATCCAGCTGTCTTGGCTAAGGGCACAAGTTAGAAGAACTGTATGATCATTTTTCTTCCCAGCAGGAAATCCCTTAAGATATTCTCTTAGTAAATTTGGATTTGTCCTCCCTAAGCAGCCCAGACCATCCCAGTGATTTGAAATTCAAGTATTTTAATATGCCTATGACTTTTCGGTTTGTTTGTTCAGAGGGTAAGGAGAGAAGGTTGGTTTGGCTTTATTCTGCACACTTACTAATAATAGCATAACCTCTAGTATTTGTAAGGGGAACAAAAAATTCATTATGCAGGCTTTCTTTTCCTGTGCCTCCAAACACTTCCCTACAGACTGGTACCTAAATCAGCCTCTGATGCAAATGCTGCAGCACAATCCGGCATTAGAGAAAGGAAATCAGCGTTAGATTCTTTGTGTAACTAACATGAAGAAAGAATGCAATTGTTTCATCTTTGCCATGTATGAAAGTATGCCTGGAATTTCTATTATGTCAATGCTGAAGAGCTTAAAGGAGGAGTTAAAAAAATCAGCCTTCACTCTTAGTCCACAATAATAAAAAGAGGACTGGAATCCCAGTTCCTAAACCTCTGCTGCTTGGAGCAGTAAAGAGGATCCTTTGTGGAAAAAACAAGAAAGCCTCTTACGTATCTCTGTTAAGCTTTTAGGGTCCATCTAGAGGAGTGATAAAGGGTTCATCTCACCCAAACTAAGCACCAAGATGCTTACTCCATCCATTATTTCTTTGTAGGCCTAGAAGGACAACTGATTTGGTTTACAAATATGTCACGCATTGCAGAGCTTGAGCAGCGTCCTGGTGCTCAGCCCCCTGCCAGGACTTTGCAGGGTTACCTGCTCACTGAGGTCAATGTCAAAGAACTTTCATTTCCAAGTCAGGACACTCAGGCTGATAACATCCATAAACCTGACTGCAATTGCTGTTGGGTCACCAAATTGTGCCAGTTTTATCAACAGAGTAAATGTCCCAAAGAGAGAACCTCCAGTTCAGCTACCAGACTGAGCTACACACGGACTCAGAAGGAGAAAGAGGAAGAGAAAATAGCTGCAAGTTAGAAGGAGACCAGCATGCAAGTTCAGACTGGTTATACAGCCAGTGCTTGCCCCATGATGGAGTTGGGCACTACTACACACATTTTCACATCTCTTCTGACTCCTGTGTGAGGCCACAAGCATTTTGGTCACGGGTAGATTGAACATACCAGTTGAACACATAAACCCAGTCAACTAGAGAAGCAGATCTATGGTATCAAAAAGTACTTCTACTGGATTTCCAAGACAGTAGAGATATTGTAAACTCTCGGGAAGACTCTCAGTTGATGAGACTATGAACAGAATGCTGAATTTTTTGAGAGGAAGTGCACAAACCACCCCCCCAAAGGGCACACCACTTCCATTAAAATATTATAACAACATACCTTCCTTATTTGAAACATCTGCTGCTTCACATGCAAGGTCAACCTCCATAGGATCTGCAGAAGCTTCCTCTTTCCCTTGCATCCCTGTAAGGCAAGCTAAAGAAGGAGAAAAATCAGTATTTACAGTCTCTGACTAACATCTAACTCTCAGACTCTGTATGCCTGGGTTTTTGTTATCTTTTTCTTCTAGCACGCTCTTACCCTTATAGATTCTGCTGCTTTATGGTAGCAGCCATTAGAGAAAAGGGCAGAGGATATAAGGGGTGGGGCAGATGGTCATGGTCTGCAAATAATTGCTTGAATATCTATAGTGATCTGCACTCTTTCCTAAGTGGGACTGTTAAAACCACACCGTGGTGTGTGCTTCTGCCTCCCTGCCATTCCTTCCTCCTCAGTTTGGAAGAATCACTTCTGCTTATAAAATGCAGTATGTGATGGGGACCTCATCACACTTACAAAAGTTTCTCTAGCTAGCAGAGTAAAAATACTCACAGTTCAAATGCACTGGGTAGTCAGACAGAAACTAGAATGTGAATTTAGGAAAATGCATTTTACTGCTGTAACTCAACATTTTCATCTCTTGTGCCTCAGGCTTGTCTAGAAGTTTAGATTCAATCTCCTAACAATATTTGAAATGGAAAAAAAAAATAAAGTGGTTTTGCTGTTTCATACACAGTTCTCCTAATATCCTGCCATTTAGAGTGCTGAGAAGCCAATTTTTAGTTAATTTCCATCACTCCTCTTCTTTTTGTGGCCACTATAAAGCCTTTTGCACCTATCCTGTGTTTGAACTCCAGGATGTCAAACTCTTGGTTGCTAAGCGATCCAGACATTTGGGTGGTTATTATGAGACAGCAAAGTGTAGCAAGGACTGAGACATCTAAAAACCAGTTTACTCCTAAGTGGAAATAATTTGCCTCTTTAGCAACAGAGATTAAATGTTCATAGCCCCATAAAACACCTTATTCCTCTTTCTGTGGAAATCTAGAATGGGTGGGTTTTTTTTAAATGCCTTTCAGCACACTACAGTTATTTTGTCCATAAGTGTGTGTCTAACACTGAGGTTTTCAGCCAATTTTCTTTCTGAATGTATTTGGAAGTCAGGATTTTGTCATGGAGACTTCAGTCACAGAATCATAGTATCACAGGATGTTAGAGGTTGGAAGGGACCTCTACAGATCATTGAGTCCAACCCGTCTGCCAGAGCAGCACCATAAAATCTAGCTCAGGTCACACAGGAACACATCCAGATGAGTCTTGAAAGTCTTCAGAGAAGGAGACCTCTCTGGGCAGCCTGTTCCAGTGCTCCATGACCCTTACAGTAAAGAAGTTCTTCCTCATGTTGAGGTGGAACTTCCTGTGCTGTGGTTTATCCCCATTGCTCCTTGTCCTATCACAACTGAGAAGATTTTGTCCCCTTCCTCTTGACCCCCAGCCCTCAGATATTTATAAACATTGGTTAGATCCCCTCTAAGTCATCTCTTCACCTCTGGCCTCACTATGCTAGCAATGCTGTTCTCATAGGCAACTCCCAGCGGACTAGTTATGGTCCTGCCAAGCACCAAGGACTCAGTACAGAGAGAAACCAACAAAAAATAGCTACCAGGATGCTCTAATTCGCCATCTCAGTCAGCATAAGAGAAAGTGCAATGGATGACTTTACAGTGATGAAACTGTCACACATCATTTTAATAGATCTTACATCTAGTACAGAAATCCTTCAGTGGGTTGCTGTATCATCAGCTCCGCCTCTTCCTCACCAGTTTAAAATCATCTCTCCATAAAAACAAAATGTCTGCAAACCTCTGTGACTGTGAACCTTGCATGTTAGCAAATGCTCGAGATGGCCCCTTTGCAGGCATGTCCAATCCCTGATGCTTCTCCAGGGAATGCAGGAGTGTGAATGTGATTTTCTCCTGAGGTTTCCTAGCACTCACCCACAGCTCTTTTTTGGCTCATGCAAAACATAAACCCACATGTGCACGAGGCAGGAACTTGTGAGGTACAAGGCTGAGAAGTTATGTTCAAAATCTCTGTCTGACTGCAAAAGCAACATAAAATTTGGGCGACTATGAAATCAAGGAAGGTAACACCAAAATTCAGGTTGTGCTACATTTTAATCATCCCTGAAAAACAGCTCTGTGAAAAGCAAAATTTTGGAAAATCAACAGTCCCACCATGAGCACAGCCTGCAGCGCTGACCTTCCCACCATGACACTCAGATGTCTGATGCTAAATACCAACACATTTTGACTGTCAGCTGATGCCTCTGAATCTGAATTTCCCTCCTCTAAACTACTGATTATTAACCAAAGAAGGCAGACATGATATGACAGGTTACATCTCAGCTCCCAGTTTCTCTACTAGCTAAGATCTCAGTCTCCTCTTGTCAGCTCCTAAAGACAACTAAAGCTCCCAGGACCCGTCCCAAGATCTCCCACTAACTAGCTGGCAAGACTGGCTTCACCACGCTGCTGAAAGGTTTCTCACTTTCCATGTCAGCAACTTCTCATGCAGATGACAGGCACAAAGGATTATTGGCATTGTGCTAGGTGAAGACAGAGCCTACTTAAAGAGAAGGCATTTTGTGCATGCATGTGTATGTGTGCACACAGAACCACAGAATCACAGAATTAACTAGGCTGGAAAGGACCCTCAAGATCATGGAGTCCAACCTAACACCTTCTAATTAACTAAACCATGGCACTAAGTGCCTCATCCACTCTCCTTTTAAACACCTCCAAGGATGGGGACTCCACCATCTCCCTGGACAGGCCATTCCAATGCCAATCACTCTTTCTGTGAAGTACTTCTTCCTAACATCTAGCCTAAACCTGCCCTGATAAAGCTCGAGATTGTGTCCTCTTGTTCTGTCACTCGTTTCCTGGCACAAGAGACCAACCCCACCTGGCTACAACCTCTCTTCAGGTAGTTGTAGAGAGCAATAAGGTCTCCTCTGAGCCTCCTCTTCTCCAGGCTAAACACCCCCAGGTCCCTCAGCCTTTCCTTGTAGGGCTGTGCTCCAGCCCCCTCACCAGTCTTGGTGCCCTTCTCTGGACATGTTCGAGCACCTCAACATCTTTCTTAAATTGTGAGCTAATTAGGGCTGCTGTTGTAGGGACAAAGGCAGAAGTTGTTGAGGGTCCACAACACCAAAAGCTACTGGCTCACCTTTTGGGGTGGGCAGCCCTAGAGAGGTACTGCACAGAGGAACGACAGCAGCAGCAAATTTGCAGAATGACTTTTTTGAGAGGCTTAGAGCCATAAAAATTGTCAGAAGAGCACTAGTGCATGTTTGGCTTTTCAACTTTCTTTCTGAGCCTGAATATCTTATTCCACATTTTTTCTAGGAGGGGGTTACACTTGTATCAGGGTGGGGTTTTATAAGTGTATGTTGATTGGTGGATGTTGTCAGCAAGAAAACGATAGTGAGAAACAACGTTCAGGGACAAACAAGTCAGAAGATATTTTAAACCATAACAAAGCTAAGCACTGTCATGAACTTTGGGAGGAGGCTTGCACATAGTATTCTCAATTTTTGGGAAGATTTTCAACCTCAGTTAATATAAATCTTCATTTGTTCCCTTCCTATTACTGTGGGTGGGGGGCAGGAACATTCACTGTACTGCCATGCACATGGAAAGGGTATTATCCCAAAAGCTTCTTCTCCACCCTGCAGCAAACTCAAGTGCCATACAGAAGCAAACCCCTTTCACATAAACAGCAGAACTCGATCAATACCACAACTGCCTTGACAACCAATTTATCCTAGAAGCCCCCCCTCACCTGCTTGTTTTGATTGCTTCGGGTTAGAGCACAAATAAGTGAGGTATTTCAGGTCTCCAAGCAGGAGCTAAGAGTTTCCAAAGGTGAGGGAAGCTGGGAGATACCAGTTTCAATTTCAATTACCATTTCCAATTGCACTCCTGACAGAGCTCATTACCTGAACTCTTTGCAGGGCTGCGGAACCAGCCTAGCACTAAATGGCTTCTGGTGCAGGCAAGGATGGCTCCCAGCTTTTTGAAATGCACAAAATAAGCATATACTGGGAAGACAGAAACCTCTGTACCGCTGTTTCCTCTTTTTTGTCTCCTTTATAGTCACAACCTGTCAATAGTTCCACGTGGTTACAGCTAATGCACTATTCTTTCTCTAGAGAAGGAGATTAACAAGAAGATGTGGTGTCTGCTGGTACATTGACACCCATTTCAAAAGTGCCCAAATCCTAAGGTCAGATATCTATCCTCCACAGCCCTGATAAACCCTAACAAGTAAAAAGTGTAACTCTCCTCCTCCTCCCTTTGCACAAGGTTTATATCTGTTTCAAGTGATAAACTGGGCCAACTATGCAGGCTTAGAAGCTGTTAACACAGAGCAATCCATAAAATTCATTTCTAACTCATCACCAGCAAGGCTTTGCTATGTACTGAGGAGCACCTTTGTAACCAGGAGAGGCAGGCAGGCTCTTCTCCCAGGTAATTCAGAGCAAAATCCCAACAAAGTCTCTTCAGAATCAATGAATCATTCCTGGAAGGCACCTGAATTGGGTTTCTGCTCTGAGCTGCCCACTTTAAGGGAGTTTATTTCTCTTTGCTGACTATCGAAGGGAGCTTGGGAAATCGCTCTCTCGGCACTGCCAAGCCTTCGAACCCAGCCTTGGCAGAGTCCTCACACCAGGTGTGGGTAAGGGATTGTCAAGTGGGTGCTGAATCAGGAATCAGGACTTCTGCTATTAGTTACCAGGTTGCTGTAAGGTCGTAGATTAGCTTTAAGGCAAAGAGCAAAACAGACTTCATGCATGCGGTCAGAGCAATAAGGCAACATTAAGATAACTTAAATGTTCCCCAGTTTTAGAAGTCTTGCAGCTCAGTGAGAAGTCCTTGCCCTAAGATCATCCTGATTATTTGAGGAAGAAGAGAGTTATCAATAATACAACAATCCAGACAACTACATCTATTTTTATAGGCAAAATGGCAAGATCATTATTCCCCTAACATGCCTGCCCAGCAATTTTGGGCATTGTCACAGAAATTCCAATAAAATACGATCTGGCCCATGGACAATCTGCAACCAGGGGAAGAAGTTCATTAGTTGTAAATTATTTGTAGAGCAGTTGCTTCTACACTTTGAAAAAAAAATCACTTCTGTCATTATGCACTATGAAAAACCACACTGCAGCTATTCTGAAAGACTCCCATTTCCCTGATTCATCCCCACTGAATAAAATCTATTATTTTGGGTTTAGCTGTAAATACGCTTCCCATAATTGGGAGACACTGAGAGATGTAGGCTTGTTAAAATCCAAATTTCCCTGGTTAAAATGTGAAGGCACAATTTTTCATCTGCAGAAACCAAAGGGAAAAAAAAAAAAAAGACAAAGCTCTTCTGACCCACAGCTGCATTGTCTTATCTGTCAAAGCCTGTTCCATTTCTCTTGCTCTGCAAATAGCCAGAGATGATTTTTCCTTCTTCCCTTCATTTCACTGTAGCTCTTTGCTAATGTGGCTGTCAAGCCTTCGTGTACTTTGTTTACTGCTGCTTTTCAGCAGCGTTATAAATGCTGCTTCACTTGGAAACTGAAGCTGTCCGTGATACAAGGGCTCAGTTTGACTCCTGCTTGACACCTCCATCTGGGATGACTGACCCTTTTAACCACATAAAATTCTACCACATAAAAGATTTATGCTGTCTTTTTGTATGGCTCTACATGCAAAACTACCCAACCTGCAGCTTTCGAAGCCCTGAAACAAACAGAGCAATAGCAGCCCGTCTGTACTTTGTTATGTTCAAGTCAGTGGGCAGCTTTCCCCCTCACGACCCAACTGCAATGCACAGGTTGAGCACAACGGTGCAGAGCCTGAAAGAACAGAACCGCCACAGAGTTGCCTCTCGCAATTCAGCGTGCCTTTGCTAACGATAAGCCTCTCCATCTGTTAAATCAGGAATAGTCTACCTTGATCAAAAAAACACCACCCCACCCCAGAAATTAGGCACCACAGAGATGAAAAGACAACTCAAACAGGCAGATTCCCAAGGAGGGTGTGCTGGCTGGGACGCCAGCTTTGCCAGGCCTTTGAAGGCACGGAGCATCACTTCTTAATGCCACACGTGGGCTGCCGGGATTCACGTTGCAGCCCCTACACTGTTAACTGGAGTGTTACCCTCCCTCCTTTTGGCACTGCGGCTTTGTCTCCCAGAGTAACCCAGCGCAATGAAGCTCCCTGTCCCTCCAGTGTAGCGTGCATCATCTTGGCTCTCTGTGTTTGTGCACGCAGCTGTACCTAAAGGCATCGCCTGCTTCCAGCCACTGTTATTTCCAGCTCAAGCTGAACTGCCTTTTTTTTTTTTTTTTTTTTTTAAACGAGATTTAAAAGTGCCTGAGATCCGCTTATCCCTATCCCCTTCCAGCCCTTTATTAAACATACTGTTAGTAAATCTCATTATGCCTCCTTTTCCCTAAAGGTGAGAATGGCAGGGTAGTGAGGGTCCTCTCTCAGAAATCTGGTCCACAAAACCCACACAAATTTGGCATCTCTCAAATCGCTAATGCCCATCAGGAGCTCTTTGTCTCCATTGTCTCTCGGTAACAACAGGATAAACCTGCACAGCAGGCTCTTGTTGAATACCAGTGCATATTGGTTTAAGGAAAGACCTTTTCAATTTTTTTTTTTCCTTCTCTGAAAAATCCTTGGCTATCTAAGAGGCCAAGTTGCTGTTTTACAGATGCTCTTTCTGTGAAACCTCTCATCAGAGAAGCCTGCAGCACAGAATATCTGAAATGGAGCACCCAAGAAGCTTTCGGCAACATTCCTCAACCACTGGTTGTTAACTAAAACGTTGCCTGGTTGTATTCAAACTAGCAGATCACCTGTCCCAAACAGCTTCCAAAGCCCTGGTGCTCCATTTCCCTGCTTATAAATACAGCAGGCGGCATGCTCAGCAGTGTTATGAAAATAGCATGTTTGTTCACTTTGGTTTCCTATTCCCATCCTTTCCCCTGCCATTCCAACCATTTGTGACACTTGTAAACGGACTGGCTCACTTCCTGATCACCAGCTTGCTGAGTCTAAAAAGCCTCACAGGTGTGAGGAAGGCATTGGGGCTGCAGGAGCAAGTTTGTTGAACTACCACTGTCTGCCAGAATAATACCTGCACCTCCACTCCCATCTCAACAGGATTTTCTCTGCAGGCTCACCGTGCTCATTACCGTGGTACCTAGTCTGTCTCCAACTTGTCCTTGCAAGTTTAATTTCTTTTGTAACCATTAATCTGGGGTGAGGACTCACTCCTTAATTTTGAAGAACTGATCTGGGAGCCCAAAAAGCTTTGATAGGCCTTGCTTTCCTCTCCAACATGAAGAACTTAATAGCTTGTGCTGCTGCCGGATTTTCCATCAGCACATACTGTGCCCATTGAGCATTTTCCCTATGAAGGGAGATTGAGAGCCCTGGGGCTACTTAGACTGAAGAAGAGAAGATGAGAGCCCTGGGGCTGTTTAGTCTGGAGAAGACTGAGAGGAGATCTGATCAATGTGTACAAATATCTGAGGGGTGGATGTCAAGTGGATGGGGCCAATCTCTTTCCAGTCATCACTAGCAATAAGACAAGGAACAACAGCTACAAACTGAAATCACCTCAATGTGAGGAGAAACTTCTTTACAGTGAGGGTGATGGAGCACTGGAACAGGCTGCCCAGAAAGGTTGTGGAGTCTCCTCTGGAGACTTTCAAAACCTGCCTGGGGATGCATTCCTGTACTAACTACCCTAGGGGATCCTGCCTTGGCAGGGAGGTAGGACTCAGTGATCTCTGGAGGCCCCTTCCATCCTCTAAAGTTCTGTAATTCAATTTCAATCTTGCACTTACCCTGTTTTCTGAGCATTTTAAATTATCTCAATACAACTGCAGCAAAGCAATAAACTGAAAGCAAAGAGGTCCTGGATCTGCTGAGCAATCCAGATCTGTCAAAATGCCCCTCTATTTATTTCAGAAAAGAGGAAGAAAGTTTCCATTTCCCTTTGAAGGAGCCACACCAGACAGAAGAGACTGTGCCAGTCCTGGACCCTGAGCAGCTGCATGGCAAGTAGGTGGGTGCTGGGAGTAAATAGAAACAATATTTATAAAATAAATTATAAGGAAAGGGTGAGGACGCAGAGAGTAACAACCTGTGGTGACACAAATAGCAAACTGCCCCACAGCTGAAAGTTAGAAAAGTCCCTTTCAGACCAGCACCCACATTTTGGACTAAGTCCTTGCTTCCCAGCTACAGAGAATAGTGCCATCCACACACCATGGAGTGAAGCAGCGT
>WBNM01018741.1:4599-58832 GCA_013399055.1 Ramphastos sulfuratus | reverse complement strand
AATTTCATGAGGTTGGCTTGGTCAGCTTGTTCAGCTTTTGAATTGGCACAAGGCCATGTTAAGAGCATTGCACCACAACAATAGAAATAATAAAATTGAAATTGAATCCTTTGTTAAGGAGAAGTACTCATTAAAAAAAAACAGTCTTGCATTAGATCAAGACAAGATAAACACTTAACAAAGTGCAAAGAGCCTCCCATCAGATACTCGTGTCCAGTGTGGTCCTGATTTGACAGTTACGAACAAATGACACTTTAGCCCAGTACCAGTGCAACCTTTCCAAGTTGTGCATATGCTGAAGATCATTCAACAATAAATATTTTAAGATCCAGGAGGGTCTGTAATTACAAAACTTGATTGCTGTATGTTTTTTAATTTTTTTAAAAGTCCATGCATAACTTCAATAAATAATTAATTGGTGATAATCAATGCCATTTGGTAGAAAAAGGGCCCTCTAAGTAGACTTTTTGGAGTAAGTAAGGACAAGAGCTACCATATTATGTTTTCTGTTAGTTAATCAAAGACTGAATGTGAGAAAAGCACATTTGCTTAGCATTTTACTGAAGAAGTAGTGTGAAAAATTGCATTACTGTATGTTGAAAAGGACTAATTCTAGAGCTGCTTTCCAGCCCACTCCTGTGAATAGTGTAAGGCTGACCCATTTGATGACAACACAGCTACTCCCTGTAATTCCTTTACTGTTAGGTCTCCTACACACTCTTCTGAGATGGTTCTAGGATCATCATAATTTTCACTTGCCACACCTAAGATAATGTATTTCCTTCTTCTATCATAGAAAAATGAAAAATTGTTCTGGGAAGAGTTATCAACATACTAATCAACATGTTTGATATGGTTAATAGCTTAATTGTTTAGATTAGCTCTGTGTCTTTGCAGTAAAACAGAATATGATCTTCACATCACATTTCATTTAATTTTGGCACCATATTCACCTACCAGTGTTCAGTGTAATTTAGTTAAGTGTGGCTGAGCTTCTTTCTTCCTCTATCAGTACTGAATAGATGGCACTAGAGATTTTTGCAAGAACTTGGGTGTGCCTCAGGCACCATTACTAACCTGCAATAGTAAGCAGTCATAAATTCAGCTCAGCTGGCTTCTTATGCATGTATCCTACAGAATCCTTAGTATAAGACTGTGCTAACAATACCTTGCTCTGAAGGAACATAAGAGAAAGATGAAATGTAACCAGGTTATTCCTTACTCTCTGGGTACCAAAACACGAGGAAAAAGTCAGCAACTTCTTAATTGCACTAGGCCAGTGTTTCTGGAAGACCAGGGCAGCCATAAGGGTATATGAGAATACCTCAGCTACTGGGAATCTAAGCCTTGTTCTTTTAATTGCCTTCTTTCTGTCATAGCTTGTGTCTGCCTGAATAAGATATACAGTATGGGAATACAACACAGAAAGGGAAGGAATGAGAAGAATTCAGTACCTCAGTACACTAAAAGGCCATGCTCTTAGCACTCACCTTGTTTTTGTCTGTTACAACTATGTTGTCTTTCACAGAGCTGGAATCTTTACAGAGAATCCTGTTATAAAAGAGCAGATTAATGAGCCTTTCCTTCTAATTGCAAGTCTTTATTTTTCTGAGAGAGTTCAGGGGGGAAACAATTTAAATGCATGTGTGTATATGTATTTATATTTTGATTACAATCTACAAAGAAACAGGGCTGAATTAATCTAGACCACTTAAACTGGAAGAAATTTGTTACTGAGGGATGTGGGCTATTTTGAGGATGTGTCAGATACAGTGGAAGGTTTATGATGACCGTTGCAAATGTAATTCAGAATACTCTGTTTTTTTCTGGTCTTCACTTATTTTTCATATTATCTTTAAGCCCATCTAAATTTGTAGAGGGGAGGATATGCTTACTTTTCTTACTGTCTTCTTTTGTCTGTGAACTTTAAGATGAATCCAAACCACTAGTATCCACTAGTAAGTATAGTAACCAGGTTGAGTAAAGACAGGTGAATTTAAACCTGCTGACTGCACAGAGTGGATACACTTAGAACTTTATAATTGACATCTTTAATGCGTTTTTAGCTCGTTCTGATCTTAAAAACATAGAATCATAGAATGGTAAGATTGGAAGGGACCTCAAAGATCATCTAGTTCCAACCCCCTGCCATAGGCAGGGACACCTCCCACTAGTACAGGTTACTCAAAACCTCATCCAACCTGGCCTTGAACCCCTCCAGGGAGGGAGCAGCCACAACCTCCCTGGGCAACTTGTTCCAGTGCCTCACCACCCTCACTGGAAAGAACTTCCTCCTAACATCTAGTCTAAATCTTCCCTCTGCCAGTTTAAACCCATTGCCCCTTTTCCTGTAAATAGTACATGACCTTATAAATAGTCCCTCCCCAGCCTTCCTGTAGGCCCCCTTCAGATACTGGAAGGCTACTCTAAGGTCTCCTCGAAGCCTTCTCTTCTCCAGGCTGAAGAGCCCCAACTCTCTCAGTCTGTCCTCATAGCAGAGCTGCTCCAGCCCTCTGATCATCTTTGTGGCCCTCCTCTGGACCCGCTCCAACACTTCCATGTCCTTCCTGTGCTGGGGGCTCCAGAACTGCACACAGTACTCCAGATGGGGTCTGACGAGAGCAGAGTAAAGGGGCAGAATCCCCTCCCTTGCCCTGCTGGCCACGCTGCTCTTGATGCAGCCCAGGACTCGGTTGCTGTCTGGGCTACATGCGCACACTGCAGGCTCATGTTGAGCTTTTCATCAACCCAGGCCCCCAGGTCCTTTTCCTCAGGGCTGCTCGCCAGCCATTCTCCACCCAGCTTGTATTTGTGCTTGCTCCAGCAGCCAAACACTGATTTCTTTCTGTATAACTTTAATTCACTACCAGTTCTTAAAGAACTACAGAAAAACATTTACTGCTGTGTACATTTTGTAATTTTTAGTTTTTATCTCTTAATTCTCTCAATTACAAATTCTTTTCTGCACCCATCAAAATCTCTCAAATATGTGCTACATTAAAATAGAATAAGTTAACATTGTAGTATAAATCAGAAGGAACCATACTTTGGTTTTCATAGTCATATTTCCCAAAAGTTAAAGCATGGCATGCTTCACATGAGACTCCATCATTAAGTAAAGAAATTCTAATGAAAATAATTGAGCAATAGCTGCCCATACAGCCTATTAATTCTGGCAATTCGGTGTAAGAGTCACTACTATCAACTTCACAAAGATAATCAAGCATTAACCCTACATCAGTAGCTCATTATTTTTTAATTCAACCTATCTTATGACCAATAGGTTGACTTAGAGGATCTAATAGGGTGCTCCTTGTGTTTTAATGAGTAAAAAATTTTACTTTAGAACTGAGGGAAAGATGACAGACTTGTTAATAAATGTTAATAATGCTACTTTAGCACTTACTAATTAGAAATTTTTCCATGAGGAACATTTCACCTTTCTCTTTTTCTTTTTGGACTAGAGAAACAATACTTCCCAAAAATATGCCTATGGGAGGGGGTTGGAACTAGATGATCCTTGAGGTCCCTTCCAACCTTACCATTCTATGATTCTACGATTCTAAAAATATAATAAAAAAGATCTGTAGGATTTAAAGCTATCAATAATTCAATAGTAGCTGAAATACCTGCTGTTTTAATGGATTGTTGACAATAAGAAGTGTAAATGGCTGAGATTGCTGTTTAGTTTACTGAAGTTGTTAAAAGTGTGTCACAGAAAGGCTAGATAAAGTGATCTAGTAAAACAACTAAACTCAGAAATTCTAGTACTGATGCAGTCTTTCAGAAATATTCTGTATTTAAAATAAAATATTCCATAATGGGCAGATTTAAGAGATTTAAATAACTCTTTTGAACAGCTGTTCAGAATATGTAAAACAAGCATCACAAAGGTAACTTTTTCTTTCTATACACCTCTGAGTGAGAACTGTGCATTCTCTTAAGAAAACTGCTAGAGATGGATCTGGGGCTAGCTGCTGGTGAGCAGCAAGAGCAGCTCTGATGCTCCCACTGTCCCACAGCCCCTGAGCTGGGGGAGCAGAGCCAAGGGGTTGCAGCAACATGTCCCACCCATCCAGAGATTATTAGACACAGATGTTCTGTTCAAGGTTGATAGTGGAAGTGTAGTCACAGGACATGGGTCAGGCTCTTCTACAGGATCACTGGCTCTGGGAATTGAATCAAAATGTGGCTTCTGAGCTCCTGGGTTGGGATGAGAGGGACCCAGAGAAGGCTAGTTGGGTCTTGACAGCAGCAGTCATGAGTAGATAGACAGGCAGCAGTTAAGGTGCTGCTGTGAGGTGACTTGCATCGATATTGCTTAGCTTTCCTATCCTCCCAGAAGAGGCTGGCTGCAGCAGGATATGGTACCCCACAAGATTCAGGCATTATTATCCCAGCTAAACATTGAATAGTATGGATGACAGCACACTAATGCTTAGATGAGAGAAACAGCCCTGTTTAATTTGCTAATATAAATGTGGCCAAATGTAACACAGTAAATCTACTTCAATAATATTATTTCAGATGAAGAAATGTATGCAATTGAAATCAGCATCTGAGGCTGGAATCCTATAGAGAGAAATCAAAAAGCCTAATTGTATGCCTTTGTATACAAGAAAAATCCAGCAGATGAAATTCATCCTTCAGATGAAATTTCTGATCAGCATTGATCACTGGGTTAAGAAACACCTTTGATAAGTATGATTTTCCTTTAATAAGCTTTTTGAGAACCTTTGGCTATCAATTAAGAAACGGAGGTGTTTATAAGTGATTTCAGATAAATCCATTTTCCACTTTGAAACTTTAGTTCTTTGCTATCCAGCAATCCAGTTAGACATCTCTGTAAACTTACTCTAGCAGCTCAGACATCTTAGCCTTTATACTGTAACAGCAACCAAATTTGGTGATTTTTTTAATCAAGGTATTAGGGTTATGGAGATATATACAATGAAGTGGGCTTCTGTTAGTTTCACCTGCTAAAGCTTTCAGTTCTGCCTATGACTAAGATTCCTATGATATAATTGAATTGGCCTCCTCCTAAAAGCAGCATTAGTTGAAGTTCTGAAATGTGAGAAGAAATTCACTTGAAGCAATAGTATGAGCATCTTGGGAAGTAAATAACTTTTTATTAGAAGCTGATAATTCTATTTCACACAGTGAAGTGAATGGTTAGTGAGTATTGTTTTGTGTCTTCTGTGTTTCTATGAGATTTCCAACTATGTTACCTAAATTATCACAGAAGAACAACAGAACAATTGCATGTGACTTACATTGGATGAGGATTACCCCCTTTTATAATCTATAAATATATTGTATTTATATANCTGTTCAAGGTTGATAGTGGAAGTGTAGTCACAGGACATGGGTCAGGCTCTTCTACAGGATCACTGGCTCTGGGAATTGAATCAAAATGTGGCTTCTGAGCTCCTGGGTTGGGATGAGAGGGACCCAGAGAAGGCTAGTTGGGTCTTGACAGCAGCAGTCATGAGTAGATAGACAGGCAGCAGTTAAGGTGCTGCTGTGAGGTGACTTGCATCGATATTGCTTAGCTTTCCTATCCTCCCAGAAGAGGCTGGCTGCAGCAGGATATGGTACCCCACAAGATTCAGGCATTATTATCCCAGCTAAACATTGAATAGTATGGATGACAGCACACTAATGCTTAGATGAGAGAAACAGCCCTGTTTAATTTGCTAATATAAATGTGGCCAAATGTAACACAGTAAATCTACTTCAATAATATTATTTCAGATGAAGAAATGTATGCAATTGAAATCAGCATCTGAGGCTGGAATCCTATAGAGAGAAATCAAAAAGCCTAATTGTATGCCTTTGTATACAAGAAAAATCCAGCAGATGAAATTCATCCTTCAGATGAAATTTCTGATCAGCATTGATCACTGGGTTAAGAAACACCTTTGATAAGTATGATTTTCCTTTAATAAGCTTTTTGAGAACCTTTGGCTATCAATTAAGAAACGGAGGTGTTTATAAGTGATTTCAGATAAATCCATTTTCCACTTTGAAACTTTAGTTCTTTGCTATCCAGCAATCCAGTTAGACATCTCTGTAAACTTACTCTAGCAGCTCAGACATCTTAGCCTTTATACTGTAACAGCAACCAAATTTGGTGATTTTTTTAATCAAGGTATTAGGGTTATGGAGATATATACAATGAAGTGGGCTTCTGTTAGTTTCACCTGCTAAAGCTTTCAGTTCTGCCTATGACTAAGATTCCTATGATATAATTGAATTGGCCTCCTCCTAAAAGCAGCATTAGTTGAAGTTCTGAAATGTGAGAAGAAATTCACTTGAAGCAATAGTATGAGCATCTTGGGAAGTAAATAACTTTTTATTAGAAGCTGATAATTCTATTTCACACAGTGAAGTGAATGGTTAGTGAGTATTGTTTTGTGTCTTCTGTGTTTCTATGAGATTTCCAACTATGTTACCTAAATTATCACAGAAGAACAACAGAACAATTGCATGTGACTTACATTGGATGAGGATTACCCCCTTTTATAATCTATAAATATATTGTATTTATATATCAATTAGTCTTTATGACATTTATGGTTATGGCAATTCAGAAAGTGTATTGTTGAGGAGTTCTAGTCTTTTTCATCAAAGTAGATGTTTTGGATATACTTTTAGGACAAGTATGAATAAATCTTTTAATGAAAATAGATCTCGNTTGCATGTGACTTACATTGGATGAGGATTACCCCCTTTTATAATCTATAAATATATTGTATTTATATATCAATTAGTCTTTATGACATTTATGGTTATGGCAATTCAGAAAGTGTATTGTTGAGGAGTTCTAGTCTTTTTCATCAAAGTAGATGTTTTGGATATACTTTTAGGACAAGTATGAATAAATCTTTTAATGAAAATAGATCTCGTTCACTGGTAGTTTTTCAGTTTCACCATGGCTAACAGTAGATCTGTTTCACTTAATTTTCCTCTACTGGAAATTATTCAAGTGTTTATATGTTCAAACTTACCCTGTCCCTAAGAGGGAAATTAATCTTCCAGGCAATGAGAAGTGACCTGAGTAACCCTGGAGAGCAGGGAACTTGACAGTAACCGGTTGAGACTAGTAGTATTCTCATGCTGTCCAGAAGGTCTAAGAGAACAGCCTGCAAGGTTAATGTCTTGGTACTTCAAGACAGTGTCCTAGGAAAAAAAATAGATAATTAACTCACCCAAAGTCATGGGCTATTTTATGTTTCTAATGTCATTTTGATGATAGAGGCAGACTAAACAGACTTTCTCTTGTGAAAGTCTATGCTCTGATGCATTATAAGGGCTCAGATCACAACAGTGCTGGCCTGTGAACTTAACGCAGTTACACATTAGTAGAGCAGAGGGATGTTCTGAAACTCTTTCCTGAAGTATTTGTCTCCTGGTAGCAAAAACAATAACTGTATCTAATGTGTTGCTTTCCTACCATGAGTGGGACAATACACAACAAATTTATTATCAATGCTAATAATGATATCTGCAGTAGCTTTTGTTATTGTGGTTTTATGCCTAGCTGGATCTGTTGTTTTAAATTGGAACAAGATTTTACATAGAAGAATAAAAAGTTAGACTAAAGAATGACTGCAGTTTTTCAGGAAGATTCTAGAACAAAGAGAAATAATATAGTAAGACGATTTGAATTTACTAACAGGGACATCAGAATTGGAAAAAAAAAAAGAATCAAGACAGCCCTTATTATACCCCATCTCTTAAATATTGAGTTGTTTCAGCAACAGCTATCAGCTGTGGAGTCTTTAATAAAAAATAAATAGATAAAGTGAATCTTGTAATTTGTTTTATTCATTGTGTGTATGATACTGCTAAAGGAGATTATGAATAGTGTAACAATTAAAGCTGCTATTATTCTGGTGATATCAGGACTGTCAGGTACATCTACTGATAAATATAATTACTTTTGAGTTAACAATTAAGAACACTGGCCTGAATTTAAAAAGAAAAAAAAGGGGCAAATAAAACCTTACCTGTTCCAGTGTAAGTACAAATCCTTCATAATACCCATTTTGTGTATCCTTTTTGTAAGGTCTTGGTCACTGTTTCATTGAAACCAGACCAGTTTTACAAATTCTCTTGCAGTTGTTCTAGCTCATAGGAGAAATGGGATTTAAGACACAGTGCTTCCATTGTAAAGGCTAAACGCTACCTTCCTCTAAGTTATTTTGTGTATTTCTGTCTGAAGACCTGCTAAGTGAAGCAAGGACAACGTAGGACCAAATTTGACCTAGGCAAAATTATCTGTTTGAAGATTTTGCCATGCCTGCTCCACCTAGCAGCCTGGAGAGCCAAGCTGGTTGTTGCCAACTCCTCTGAAAGTCAAAAGATCACTGCCGTCAGCTGACAATGGGTGAAGTCACTTGTGATTATAACAAATGCTGTTTCCACCCTTTTCATCTTTTGGTGGCAGTGTTAAGATGAAAGTGTAGTGTTTCAGAGCTCTACAAAAGTTCTGTGTTGCTTTCTGACTTCTCTTTCTGTGGCAAATTCATTTTTGCCTACACACTTGGGAAGAGTATTTTGGTTTCTCTTGGCTCAGGTGTCTTGAACCAGCTTTTCACAGATCATAGCACAGCTATTCAAAAGCTTTTTCTTCAAATGTGGCAAGTGTGCAGTCATGACTGTCTGGTCTCCTAGATTGCATTGATTAACTCACTTCTTTAGTACACTGCCATACCTGTTTAGTCATTTTGTTGTGGTAATTATATTGTATATTAATAGCCTGACACTCATGTACATTTTCCATGTCATGCTGGCAGACGTGAATTTTGAGTATAAACTGACCCTTGCTTACTGATGGTGCTTCTCATAACCAACTATAATTTCATTTCTCATCAGCAAATAGATCAAAAATTGTTTCAAGAAAGCTCTAGGACAAATAAACAAAATTAAATACAGGTCAGGTTCTCTCATTACTTCCTATGCAAAGCTGCTTCATTGATTTGTGAGAGATTTAACATGGGGTAATATGTTTTGTAAGATAATTCCCATCAAAAATTATACAGTCATTGTGGCTTAACCCCAGTCTGCAGCTGAGTACCCATAAAAGTACTGGTCACAGATTCTAAAGCTTTAATAAAGTGTATATTTCTCCTAGGCAAGAAAGAGAGAAAAATTAAACAACTAATTAAATACATATAATTCACCCAATGTCTGTATATATGTCATGTATATTTAATTTTCATCTTTTGAGATAATTTTAAAGAAGATGGTAGTGCCATTTGGATCTTAATATCTTTGCATTTCTAAGAATAGAATTTTTTACAGCAGTGGGAAAATGCAAATCAAAATGCATCTTGTTTAACCAATAACTTAAATATCAAGTATTTATACTCTCTATGTAATACTTTTTGTTTATTTACATTGAATAATGGTAACAACTAAGAAGGATAAATTATAGGTTTATTCACCAAAAGAATCAAGTAATCTTTCAAATTTCACTTGTTTTCATTTCATGTCTTAACCAAATAATACGTATAAATCCATGGGAAAAATAGAATTCTGAAAATGTTCTTTTAATTTGAGGGAGGTGTTGATAAAGTTCCTGTGACTCTTTGACAAGGCATTCTCAAAGTCAAGATATTAAGAAGTCAAAATCATAACAGAAGATAAATGGATGCCTTTTTCATGTTAAAAAGACGTCGTGAATATGTATTATTTAATTTTGTATATCAGTTTCATTTTTGGTTTCCTATTGAATTATTTCTCATGCACTAAATGGAATCGCTTTGTCCTCATGCCTCAAACCAAGTACCTATTTGTATTTCTCATTCTCCATGATGATTTTTTTTTTTGTAATTTTGTAAACTGGCTTCTCCAAAGCTTTAACATACATCTCTTGAGGGTGATGCTGATAAAGAGAGCTGCACTCTTAAAAAACACAAATTTCCAATAGTCCATAAGGGCTATGAAGATAAAAAGCCTGAGGAGACCACAAATATATTTCATGGAGCAAAAGAATAGTTTCTGTCTGTTTTTTTATGTGTTGCATTGTTTGTAGGGTCATAATTGCACACTGATTACAGCTAGAAAAAAGTCTCTGTTATTTGCCATACCAAATAGTAATTACCGTCTTACTGTCGTTCATTTCCATCTTTTTATTTCACTCTTTCTGAATGCTATCTGGTTTAGTTTTTAACCTATCTTTTGGGAAACATAAATTACAGGATATTGTTTACAGGATGGTCATTTTGCAGATGATCTATAGATCATCAGCTATTGTATATTATCAATTAACTTAGTGTAACTAAGTGCACATACCCATGAGACCAATAATGTTAACATGAATGGCTGACCACAGCTTCCCTGAGCTACATGATACAGGTTGTATTTGAATATTTATCCCTTTGAGTGCCCACTCTTTGATTAAATTAAAATTAAAAATATCACAATTGGTCTACTATATGGATGCAATCAGTCTACTGGAACATAAAATAGTGCAATTTGTCTTAACAAAAAGTGCTGTTATTGTCTTTTCTCCTCTGGCATTCCACATTGCACGAGATTTCAAGACAAAATTAGAGGGGCTGTGAATCACCCTTACTCAATTGACTTTCACTGGAACTGATTTAGGTCAGGAGAAGAGGTCAGTGCCAAATGCTCTGAATGCTCTCAGTCATGAAACAGGTCACTTGCAGGTCATTAGACTGGCTTAAAAATTATTTTACCAAAGTCCATTTTGGCTTTTCTCTCTGTTTTTTAAAACTTTGGTATCTGCTGAGGTCACAGTGAGTGAGCTCTCTACTGATTAAAATGTCTGAAATGTATTTAAAAAGAGACAAAGGTTCTCACCACCACTTTCCATCAGTAAACTTTTTTTTTCTCTCACTGTCAAAGAACTCCAGCCTCATGTGAACAAGTGAAAGTCTGTCACACGATTCTCACAGTGAATGATACCAGTAGTTGTGATAAAAGGCATCCAACCTGGTGACACTAAATGTGTTGCACNCCTGCTGGTCACGCTGCTCTTGATGCAGCCCAGGACTCAGTTGCTGTCTGGGCTGCATGCACACACTGCAGGCTCCTGTTGAGCTTTTCATCAACCCAGGCCCCAAGGTCCTTTTCCTCAGGGCTGCTCTCCAGCCATTCCCCACCCAGCCTGGATTTGTGCTTGGGATTGTGCCTACCCCTACTTGTTTATGTAACATGTCCTTAAAGATGAAGCTATCTTACATGATGAGGTTAAATCTAGAAATATTTTTAATGAAAGTACACCTGGTTTGAACTTCTCTTAATGACCTGAGGACACAGAGAAATAAACAAAAGGTGCCAATGTCAGAACTCTTCTTGTCCAACCCTGCCTTCTGGGTCTGAAGAAAAGGTGAGAGGGGTTAATTATTTACCTGGCATGTCCCCAGAGCTCCCTCCCAAATGAGCTCAGTCTAGACTGCTGCATGAGCACATGCCCCTGTACATACACATATATATGTAGTCACTTGAGATTGTTCAACAGCATTTTAGGTACAATGCCATCTGAATATTGGATCGCAGGATATTTCAGGTTGGAAGGGACCTCGGGACCTGCTCAAAACAGGGTCAGTGTGAACTTAGGTACGGGTGACTCAGGGCTTTATCCAGTTAGGTATTGAAAACCTTAAAGGATGGGGAGAGATTCGTATCTGGGCAGAAAAGAGGCTGAATATCTTCCTGTTCTATCCCCTGTGTATCCTCATTAGAGAAAAGCTTTTACTAATCTAAACATCTGATTTCAAGTTGTGTTTATTATGTCATGTTCTTGCATCATACTCCATTGTGAAGAGCCTGGCTCCGTCTCCCTGTAGGTGTTGTGGTTTACTGTCTGGGCAGTTGACTCCAAACTTTTTCTTCTTAAGGCTGGACAAGCCTTAAGGCTAGTAAAACCATCACCTTTAGTCTTTCCCTACAAGGTACATACTCCAGCCCCATGAAATTTCTGCTCCAATTTACTGATATATCTTACACACCAAGGGGTTCAAAACCCTTTTACACATGTAAAGTACTGGTGAAACCCTTAACTGATTTTCAGTCTTTTCCCGTCAGTCTGTATGCTAAAGGTTATGACACAACTTGTAAGAATAAGGAGAAATGAAACAGTCCTGGTAAAATGAGATCAAACTGTACTTTGTAAATTGGAACATGAACTGCACAAGATTGTGACATTCTGTGAAGGAGTTTTGATATCTCAAAAAATGTATCTATAACTGTTAAATTTGTTGGAAAGTGGATAGGAACATTTCAATTTTATTCACAATCAGATGAAAAATGACTTTTGACCAGCCTTGCTAAAACAGTCTTATGATACTATAATGGTTATCACAGGTAGTCTTTTCTTTCAATGCAAGAATAAGAATACCTAAAAAGGCATGTCCTTTTCCACTTGATTTCAAAGTGTGTGAGAATAATCAAGCAGGTACTCACTGTTTCAGTGTGTAAAAACTGCTAAAGATTTGCGCACTCTTGGAGGTATTTTGCCTTTAGAAATCACTGATGAGAATAATACTTCAGGTTCAGAATACTGTTACAAGATCGTACAGAGAATTGCAAGTCTGAAGCCTTGCTGTGCTCGTAACATTTCACGCTAAGAGCTTTGCTGATATAGTTATGTAAAATATGACAATATGAGTACCTTCTATCAAATGAAAGCCCATGCTTTAACAGCACTTTGCATATTTATTATGTTATCATCACTAGTGTACTAGCACCTAGAGAAGAGATGTGTTTCCTGAGAAAGTGATGGTCTCTAAGACTTTTAAGGAAAAGATGAGTATCAGATTTTCTGTATCTTGTGCTAAATTGACTGCAATTTTGGTGTACTCAGATAGATGTGTTTGATTCAACCCCTGCAAGGAATTAAAATTGTATTGTGAATGCTAGATGGCCCTTGGCTGAGGGCAGAAACCCTCAGATCCTCAAGATGGCTCTTTTTTTTTTTTTTCAGCTGAGTAAAATAACAAAACTTCAGATACTTTGGTGAAGTTTTGAGTTTATGCAGTTAAGGATGTTTTTGACTACTTTTCAGTATTAGATGCCAAAATTATACTGTAGGGACTTTTATACTTTTCTGGGCTTTGTTTGTTGCTTGATCAGAAGCATCTTGTTCAGCACTTGTTTAGTATGTCTCAGCAAAGATAATTCTCTAAGTCTCTGCAGAAGCTTTAACAGTGTATCTTCTAGCCCTCACCTCCAGAAAAACATCTCCAGACAAATCTCTTTCTCCTCTGTCCTCCACTCTTTTTAGATAATTGTTCTGATTCACGCAGAGGGAGCAAGCAGGGCAAATTGAGCCTCTGTGTCTGAAAGGGACAGCACTATCAATGAGACAACTTTTCTTTGAGATGGTGATTGTCACTGTTTTGCCCTGGTGAGGATGAGATACATTCAGCTGTAAGAGAGTGCTACCAGTGGAGTGTGTGCAGCAAACTTGTTCAAGGAGCAAACTCCCTTAATGTTCCTAATTTGCCACCAAAGGCAATGAGTTCTAATTAGTTTGTGATTGAAGAACTAGCTATCTTCCAGGTTGTGGGAAGAGTAGTGGTTTTAGGTAAACTCGTCTTCCTGGTTTAGACTGAAATTCCTGTTCAGAAACCAATTGTCCATGTCCTGTTCATGGCATCCAGCAGTCCATTAACTAGCTGCTTAATTCTAATTTATGGTGCTCTTATTTCTATCAGGTCCTGAGGAAGCAACTTTAATTTGAGTAGTAGGGAAATTATAGATTTTTCACCTGTTGAAAATCTCGTGTTTCACCTGCTTTCTACACAGATTGTGAAACAAACATCTCCAGAAAAATCAAATAGGTTTACTTTCATAGTAATACATGATAAAATTATGGTGCTTGAACGTGTCCAGAGAAGGGCAACAAGGCTGGTGAGGGGGCTGGAGCATAGTCCTAGGAGGAGAGGCTGAGGAAGCTGGGGCTCTTCAGCCTGGAGAGGAGGAGGCTCAGGGGAGACCTTATTGCTCTCTACAGCTACCTGAAAGGAAGTCGTAGCCAGATAGGGGTTGGTCTCTTCTCCCAGGCATCCAGTGACAGAATAAGAGGACAAAGCCTCAAGCTGCACCAGAGCAGGTTTAGGCTGAATGTTAGGAAGTTCTTCACAGAAAGAGTGATTGGCCATTGGAATGGGCTGCCTAGGGAGGTGGTGGTCTCACCATCACTGAAAGTGTAAAGAGAGGCTGGATGAGGCACTTAGTGCCGTGGTTTAGTTAATTAGAAGGTGTTAGGTGATAGATTGGACTCGATGATCTTGAAGGTCTTTTCCAACCAGATTAATTCTGTGATTCTGTGAAATTATAGCCTCTAGGAGTTCAAAGCTCTTGAACCCACATTTTCCATTCTGATTATCAAAAATTTTTTTTTGTCTTACGGAAGTTAAAAAAAATAATTAATTTCCCATGATACTGTAGCATTTTTTCCTCCACGTTACACTAAGTGAAATCAGCTATTTCCTTTCCTCATCATGCCCTACTTCTTGCAGTGTGATGGGATCATTAAAATGAGACACAGCTGGAAGAGACAGTGGATAGGAAAAATGGAAAAGTTAATGCAATATTTTCTTCAGCTTTTAATATTGTAAAAAGTTACAATTGGATCTTTTATGTGCTTAAATTGGTAGCTGTCCCTTAGCTGTGAAAAGCATATTTCTTTCCCTTCCTTTTCAGTTGCAGTTGAAAAAAATCCTCCTGCTGTTTCTTCCTGAAAAAAAAAAAACCAACCCTGTTCTATTTCTACTTATGAATTCTGTTATATGTATTTCTATCTTGTTCAGCTCAAGAAACTTCCTCTTGGAAGTTTCATACTATGAATGCAGATCCAGTAGTAACTAATAGTGAAATTATTTTATGATTTACTATTATATTTAATTTTACATTGATTTGCATCGCGTTTATCTTGAAATATTTTTACATAATTGTCTTCTTTGAAGTAATGTACAGTCCTGCGAAGTAATCCAAACATGACATATATTTTCTGTATTTGTGGCCTAAATTAGTCAGCTTTTGTGGAGCTTGTCAAAAGAAAGGAAAATGCTTATATCTCTAATCAGTAGTTGTTAATATGACTAGTTCTTTTGTTGCAGTATTTTTGGTGATGTCTTGCTGTTACTTAACTCTTCATTCTTCAAAGAGACTCATACTATATAGTGGCCAGAAATAATTAAAATTTTGAGGTTGGATATCTCTATGTCTGTTTAGACTTGCAACAAATGTTTTCTTGTTACAAAAAAAGTCTTTCTTAAGCAGAATCGCAATCAAATAACTAAAAGTTACAAGTTCCTAGAGATTCTGGTCTGAAGCTTGAAACTAAAAGCTCTCCTGGTCAGTAAGTAGAGGAAACTCCCGGGCAGCTTGTGACAAGACAAGAGGACATGGCCTGAAGCTGCGCCAGGGGAGGTTTAGGTTGGATGTTAGGAAGCACTTCCTCACGGAAAGGGTAATTAGACACTGGAATGGACTGCCCAGGGAGGTGATGGAGTCACCGTCCCTGGAGGTGTTTAAGGAAAGATTGGATGTGGCACTTAGTGACGTGGTCTAGTCAATGCAGTGATGTTAGGTCATAGACTGGGCTTGATGATCTCAGAGGTCTGTTGCAGCCTCCATAATTCTGTGATTCTATGAAAATTTTTTAATACATAATCTTGCTATGTGCTGAGGCTCCCCTGAGATTAAATGCTGACAGACAATGGATAAATTCAGTGGCTTGTACTGAATCTTTTACTGATAGATGTTACTGTAGGCTTTATAGTCATGCTCTGAAGACTGCTCTAGAAGTGCTTGCAGCATGTGAGATTTTAGAGTTATATCACTTATTTCCACTTATACAATTAGACAAGTACAGTAGCAATTTCTTCCTGTAGTTGGAAATTCCCGTGGCTAATCTGTGTTTATGATTTGGTTGGGAATTAATTGGCTGAGGCAGGAATCACAAAAACAGAATTATTTTTGTTTTCCCAAAAACCCCACCCCCAAGCTATGTACAGAACTAGTTAAGGTTTATTTATAAGTTCTAATTTGTCTGGGAAATCTTCACAAGGATGCTTATGGGATGCAACTTTAGTAATTTAGGATGATCAGGAAGTGGAAAAGGCTATGCTGCAACACAGCTTTACCCCACTTACAAATTAGGCTGAGCAGAGAATCTAAGGGAACATCAGACTTTACTCACAAAGGTGAGGTGAGAATTTAGCAATGATCCCTGCCAAACTTCTCTGCGGCAGCATCAGAACCTGCAAGCTATATCCAATTGTGGATCCACACAGCAAAAGTGTGAGGTGAATAAAACCTATCAAAGTGTCTCAGACACAACTTCCACGAGTGGGATGCACTGCCTTAGCAGCACAGGGAAAAGAGCCAAACTGCTGCTGTGTTCCCTGGCTTTGGGTGGCGAGCAGGAAGTTAGGCTGCGGTGTGGTCCGAGAGGAGCCAGATGCAAGGTGCCACTGGCAGCTCCCTCTGAAATGGACCTAAAGGCTTGCCAAACTTGCAGACTTGTGGGGAGAGCATGAACTGTGCAAGAGCGGGACTGCACAGAATGGTGCCAAAGCGGGAGCTCTCTAAAGGTGGGAACTCTTCAAAAGCAGGAACGCTGCGCTTTTTTGCCTCACTCTATTTATAACTTTTTCCTAGACAAAGTGTCCACTTGCCATATATACTGGGTGCAAAGAATCCAGCCAATCACCAGCCAGTTCCAGTGCAGGCTTTCCCACAAGTCAGTACATGTGTGGAAAGGCCACCTTTGCTGTTCCCCCTTCAAGCCCGCAAGGGAGGGGGAAAGCAGCACCACCTTCTTCCCCCATTCAAACCTCTGGAGACAGACAGAGGGGGGGAAGAAGGGATTTGGAGTGCCTCACAACAGTCAGAAAATGTAGGTTCAGTCTACATACTTGCCTCGATCTGAAAACATTTATTTTGATCTTAAGAAATTAAAAATATTTGAATATTTGATTTTCTATTCATGCTGACATTCCCCTGTGTGTTGACCCTATTCTGAGAGACAGAGAAATGTGGGATTTCTCCAAAATTTTGGGTTCTTTCTTATTGTACACATGTAAAAGCGCTAGGCCGCTGGAGTGCAGGATTGAGTTGCTTAGCCTGTCTTTGGATCCCATTTGTGAAACAGGGTGCATGGCTGTGGCAAATTCTCATGGACTTTGTAGAAGATGAAGTAGGATGAAGACTGCCAAATGCTTCCATGCTATTGCATTCTTTTGTTTGCTATTATTAATGAAAGGATTTGTATGGGTACAAAAATTGAAGGTAGTGTTGAAAAGGTTGACTTAACTTTGAGAGTGAAAGTTCGAAAAACATTTAAAATGTCTTTGATCAAGCAGTCCTTAGATCTCTGTATTAGCAAACAGTAAGCCAGGTTTTTGGTTTTTTTTTATCTTCATGTTCTTTTGTTCAGAAAGCTCAAATAAAGCTTCTGACATGGTTTAGTTATGATAAACAGACCTCTTTTTATAACATAATTAAAACATTTTTTGTCCTTTACCATTTGATTTGGTAAAAAAAAATCAATATAATAATATTTGTCATTCACAAATCAGGTGCATTTGAGTCTGAAATTCTCTGTTTTTATGCAATTTAGGGAGTTACAAAACAACAAAATGTTAAGGGTTGAAAGGGACTTCCAGAGATCAAGTCCAATGCCCGTACAGGGTCCAATGCAGGGTCATCTAGGGCAGGTTACACAGGAATGTACCCAGGAGTGTTTTGAAAGTCTTCAGAAAAGGAGACTCCACAACCTCTCTCAGCGGCCTGTTGCAGTGCTTCATCAGCCTCACCATAAAGAAGTGTCTCCTTGTGTTGAGGTGGAACCTCCCGTGTGCTAGCTTGTACCTATTATTCCTTGTCCTATCACTAGGGACCACTGAGAAGAGACTATCACCTTCATCTTGATACCCACCCCTCAGACATTTATAGACATTCATAAGATACTCTCTCAGTTTTTTTTTCAAGACTAAACAGCCCCAGATCTCCCTGTCTTTCTTTGCAGGAGAGAAGTTCAAGTCCCACATTCATCCTTGTAGCTCTCCATGGGACTCTCTCCAGCAGATCTCTGTCTTTTGAACTGGGGAGTCCAAAACTGGATAGAGTATTCTCTGTGTGGCCTCACCAGAACAGAAGGGGAGGAGAACCTCCCTAGACCTGCTAGACACACTTTTCTTAATGCACACCAAGATATTGTTGTACCTCTGGGCCACAAGGGCATATTGCTGTCCCATAGATAACTTACTGTCCATTAGGACTCCAAGATCTTTATCCATGGAACTGCTTTCCAGCAGGATGACCTCTCATGTACTGGTGCCTGATGTTACTACTTCCCAATGGTAATTAATGGTCAAACTCATGGTTTTACATTTGAAACTTAATTTTGTTCATTATTATATACTGATACCTATAAAATCTTAAATCTGACAAATATATAAATTGAGCTTCTGCATTAGGTTTTAATTTTTGTAAATAAAGCAGAGTAGATGCAATTAGAGTGTTAAAAAAATGCAAACTGATAGTAAGATAAAATTAAATCAACTGCATAACTTCAATACCTACTAAACCCAGAACCATAGAAGGATGAAAGATCTGGTGGATCACTAAACTAAAAGATGTATGGTGTAAAATTTGCAGAAGCACAACTAAGATGCCAGTCTCTGATGGTTTCAGTTCCTTTTCAAAAATTAAAACAGAAGAAGCAAGATGGGACTTGGATGATGTCTAAATGACTATGTAAATGTTTAGGGAAACTGAAAATTGCATGGAATGAATTAGAAAGGAAGATTTCCAACATTTGGCTGTGGTTTGCTCTCTAGGTGGTATTTTATGCACTCTTGCCACTGTTAGGTGTATTAGACTCAGGTTTAGATGTTTGAGAATTCTGGGTGCTGTTGTTCTCCAGCTCTATACACTGTTTCGTGGAGCTATAAGTAAGCAAGGTGAGAGCATTAACTAAAAAAGTAAGTTTTTCACTCTGATAACAACATTCAAACTGTTGTTAAGGAATCCCTCAAAGCATAAAAATGAGGAAAAAAAGAATCCTCTGCTACCATTGCAACTTCAGTTCGTTTTTCTAAGAGAAAACACTTTAGTAGTAGGGAAAAAAAAACCATAATCCAAATATGACTAGAATAATGGTTTAATTCCACTATACTGTTGTGCATTTGTTAGAAATGTTTTGCTAAAACAAATGACTGATTTACTGTGAAGATCAGGATAAGTGTTATGATATTTCCAATGAAAAATCAGGTAGGGATAGAATTTTTAAGGTACTTTATTTAAAGAACTGAGCAAACAAAAATTATAATTTCTCATCTGTGGCTATGTTAAAGTGAAAATATTTAAAACACATTGATTTATGTGAAAAGTGTTTTTAAAACATGAGATTTCAGCCCAGTTCTAGTTAGTCAGAATTTTTAAATCTCCACATTATTCTAGGGGTAAAAAAAATATTTCTTTCTCAGACTTTCAGTAATCGAGCTAGCTGTCTCTTTTTTTAACCTTTTTTTGGGGGGTTGTTCGTTTGTTTGTTTTTTAAAATGTGATTTGGCATAAAAAGGCATAACCACAGAAAAATTACATCAAGTGCCAGTTCATTAAACCACAAAAACACATATGTCAGTTTCTGGAGAAGAATAGATAGTCATACTGCTTCGTTTCATTAGCATTGCTTCTACTTTCTCAATTTTTTTTTTTAAATGGCTGAGAAAATTGGTATAATCCTCAACTTCCTTTGTGAATTACTTCCTAAACTGACACCATACTATTACAGAGCAGCCTTGGATTTTGTGGTGCTTCTGCAAACTAACTCATCCACAAAACAAGCATCACAGTTGCTGTGCAGCTATTAGAAAACTCAACCGCCTCACCATGAAAGTATATAATCCCCTTAAGTTTGAGTCACAGAAGATGATGATTTCCACTACATTATTTGTTGAGAGAGAGCAAACTCTGTTTGAGGAAAACAGCTGAATAATCGTGAAGACTTCAATGGGAGCAACATATGCTCCTTGTGCTTCCTGCTGAGCCCGCTGAAATGGCTTACAGCTACAGATGCTAGCGTTCTGAGGAAAAAACTGTTGCTGCAAAGATGGGAAGTTCTGACCAATTCTGATAGAGTACTCTCATGCCTGAGCTGAAGAGCAGTGGGAGCCTGCTAACAAATTACTGTGATTTAGTTGCAATTGTGATTGGCATGCACAAAAAGGTCAGTCTCAACACCATGATATTTGTCTTTGATTATGTTTATTTTGAGTGCAGCTTGAGTAAAACTATTTTGTGGGCCAACTAATTGGGATAAGCGTAGTAGTGAGTAGACGTATCCAAAATCACACAGAAAATTCACAAGTATTGTCCCAATATGAAGATTTAACCAGCTGTTGTATACAATGTCCTGGATTTCAACCTTTGGTCTTCAAGTAGCATAAATTAAGATTTTTAATTAGCTATACATGATGGATCCACGAAACTGTAGAAATAATCATAAGAGATAGTGGAGGCTGGAGTTTTTACAAAAATCACTTTCAGTAATACTAAATGACAACAGAAAGGTTTGTGACACAGCAGGAACAGGTTTGCTCAGGAGTGTTTGGTGAACTAGCAATTTCCAGAAACAGAAGATTTAAATATTATAAATAATAAATAATATCACAAATTACAAATCAGGTATATGCATTTGCCTTATTTAGACTTTTTTTGTATTCTTAAAAGAATAAAAACTAGGAGCCCTGAAGATTTGCTATTGTCATAGACATTTCTTTTGCACAGAAGTTACTTCTACATGTGCTTTAAGATCATTGTTAAGAATATGGATTCTAAAACTTGGATGAATTATGCAGTGTTTAGCACCTAGAAGATTAATCCCCTACTGGTGAGATCAGCAACTTTTCATTCCTTAAGATAGTTGTTTGTATCCCACAGGTGATATCATCACTTGTGTATGAATTCATTATCTTAGCTATATTACATCAATATTTATTTACTTACTATATGCTGTTACTAACTTTTAAATTAAGATACATTTTAATTTATTGTTGTAGGGGACTAATTTATCTTGATTATATTCCCTGAAATCTCTTGATTCGTACCTAGTGAGTTGACAATGTCAACTGCTTCACTTTCCCCTCTTAGAATAGTAGCCCCAGCCACAACCTCTAATTCATGTCTCATCTCCCTACTGTTATGCTCCTTGTCATAGCTGAGTTTCAGCGCCCTGGGCAGGACACACAAGTATTCCTGTAGCACAGGAGCTACAGTAACAAAGGAGGAAATGCTTAGAAGGTATGGAGGCAACATGTACTGCAACCATCCAGCTTGTCAGTCTTGCTCAAAAAGTGCAAGAGTTGCTGGAGCAACACTTTCACCTTAACTGGCTCTTAGGAGATCACTTCTGTGGCTCACCTTAAGATTCCCAAAAGAGATTTCGAAGGAAAGGAGCCAGAACAGCTAACATTTTTCCTGAGCTAGTGTTGGACCTCTCCTTGCTCTTCTCCAGCCCAAGATGATACCATTACTACATATGTCTATGTTTTTTCTCCATTGGTGAGGGAAATTTTTAACATCTTGCTGGAATTCCCTACAAGCTTTCACTTCTCAATAGCTGAATTGGGAGACCTGCTGGAAAGCACTTGTAATGGAGAGGTAATTAATTGATGTGAGATATGATTCTCAAAAATTAATATTGTTTATTAATTTTCAATATTCAGAACTCTTGCCACCCCAACCACTTTTTTTTTAATAATAATTAGATTCTTTTGCAGTGGTCATGGAAACATTATACATATGATAACATAGAATCTAGAGCAAATAACTAGAGATAATAGAACATTAATTGAACTGGAAGAGAAGGTTCCTGCAGTCAATATACCACTTGTGGTTAATTGTACTGCTTGTCCATTAGTTGGATTCAAGGAGCTCCTTTCTGCTTATGACAGAAGGCAATGGTGAATTACAAGAGGCTTTAAGTACCTACTCACAAAATTATCTCCTGACTCACAGGGCTAGCTACAGCTTCAGACAGTACCCAAACACTTTCAGGGAATTCTGTTGGTGTCGTTTTAGCTGCTAAGGCTTCTGATTCTTCCCAGGCTTCACAGGATGCTGGGGAAAGGAAGCAGACAATCTCTGACCTGGTCCTGATTTTCTGGATAATCTGTGTGTGCCGAACTTCCCATCTTGGCAGGAGGCTTTCAGATGTAGGCAGAATGCAGTGAGATGTGCAGTCTTGACACAATGTCATGCTGGCTATGCAGGCCTATCGCATGGAGGCATTTAGAGCCTGTTCCTGGTAAACTCGAGGCAGGCAGTTTCCAGGCAGTTCAACAGAGTTAACTTATAGCTTAGCAAAGCATAGTGCTGCAGAAGGCAATGGCAGAATCACTGCCAGAAGCAGAGCACGCTGGTGGCAGGCAGCAGCAGGCATGGATACAATGGCAGAGCATGTTGTGCTACATGCTTATCTCTTTTATCAGTACAGCCCAAGACTAATGGGCCTTTGGACACAGAATAGCCAATCAGAATGGCAGTTAGCCAAGCTTAACCACATTGGGTGAAGCTTACTTTACCCAAATTTGGGAAAAACATAGGCCTTGCATGAGGCAGGCACAAGCCAAGTGTGTGTACCTTGTTTACCACAGGAGCAAAACGGGTCTGGGCAAGCCAGAGTCCTTAGACTCAGTGGCTCCAGGTTCTTCGTCCTCTTTCTCGCAGATGTTTTTCCCCACACTAAATGAGAGACAGCAGAAAAACATGTCTGGGCAAACCAAGACATGTATAAGCCTGCTTTGGCCTATTTAGACCTACTACAACAGCACTATGGTACATTTCCCTTTGGAGATCAGAATAGGGAGGGATTGTGTGAGTTCACTTCTTGTCTCAAGTTCTTGGTACACTGTCAGGCTACAGGAATATCAAGTGCCCAAGAGTTGGGACCATCTTCTTATTCTTTTTGAATGAGAAGAGCCTAAGCAATTTTTCCAGAGGAAAAACTGTCAAATGAGAAATTGAAATGATTATTAAGAAAGCATTTTAACAGTTCTAATATGTGGTACAAATTGTTATATTCTTTTAAGTCACCGGTGTGTCTAGAAATATAGAGCTGAGAGTCGAGCTATAAATGAAACTGTTATTACCCAATATGCAAGTCTGAAGAAAAATTATAATAATGTCTAAATGTGTAATATCATCTCTGTAGGAGCTGACCATATTTATGGCTTAGACAATATGCATCGTTTTACTACTATACATTAACATTTATTTAAGGCAGTGTAATGTAATTTAAGTTAATGAGTTCTTGTCAGCTTTATAAGTAGTAGTTTAAAATCATTGAGAATTCTAGAAAGAGAAGATGAATGGAAACCTCAAAAAAAGAAAGAGCACCTAATCCAATTTGTTGGCCTTTTTAGTTATGCAAAGCACAGAGACTGTTCTTGTCTACTGCCTTCTGGGTTTGACAACTTTAAAACTGATAATTCTGTGATGTTCCCTGCATGTTTATCTATACAGAAACACATTCAGTCCTAATAAACTGTTTTTTTTCCTCTGTAATATACAAGACAAGTTAGTTTATGATCACATATCTTAAGAGTAAAGGTAAAATTTTACACTGTGGAAGAAATTTGTGCAAATCCCATGTGTGTTTAAATTACAGCATAACATAAGGGAATACAAAACTGGATTTTCCCCCCTTTAAAAATCTGTATCACTTAGTGTAGAGTACTTGTGTTAACTGTCTGCAATTTTCAGTGCTACATGACTTAGCGTTTATTACAGATATTGATTCCACCATCTTTCACCGACTCCTCACTATTCAACATACCTATCCATCTGCCTGTTTTATGAGGGAAATTATCTTTAGCTTGGCAATTGAAGTGAATATCACAGAATTACAGAATGTTAGGGGTTGGAAGTGACCTCGTAAGATCACATAGTCCAACCCCAATGCCAGAGCAGGATCACCTATATCAAATCACACAGGAACGCGTCCAAGCAGGTTTTGAACATCTTCAGAGAGGAAGACTCCACAATGCCCCTGGGCAGCCTGTTGTAGTGTTCCAGCACCCTCACAGTGAAAACATTCCTTTTCATGTTTACATGGAACCTCCTATGCCTCAACTTCTACCGATTGCCCCNTCACATCCACTGCTCTACCGCCATATATCCACCTGGATATGTCCTCCTAAAAGGCTATTAGGTTGGTCAAACATGACTTCCCCTTGGTAAGACCATGTTGACTGCTCCTAGTCACCATTTCGTCTTTGATATGCTTAAGGATAGCACTGAGGATAAGTCACTCCATTACCTTTCCGAGGACAGAGGTGAGGCTGACCAGTCTGTAGTTACCTTGGTCCTCCTTCTTACCATTTTTGAAGGTTGGGGTGACATTTACTTTCCTCCAGTGCCCAGGCACCTCTCCTGTCCTCCATGACTTACTGAAGACAGTGCAGAGTGGTCTGACAAAAACCTCTGCCAGCTCCCTCATCGCCTGTGGGTGCATGCTATCAGGACCCATGGATTTATGGATGTCCAGATTACTTAACTGTTACTTAACCCAGTCCTCATCAACCAAGGAAAACTGCTGCTTTGTCATCTCTTCTTCTGGGGCCTCAGGAGTCTGAGGCTTTTGAGGACAGTCTCAAGCAGTATAGCTTAGACAAAGACGACATTTAGTAGCTCTGCCGCCTTTGTGTCCTCTGTGACCAAGGCACCCACCTCATTCAGCAGAGGGCCTACATTGCCTTTAGTGTTAGTTTTCCCTGCAATGTATTTGAAGAAGCCCTTCCTGTTGTCCTTGACCTCCCTTGCAAGGTTGAATTACAAGGGGGCCTTAGCCCTCCTAGCTGCCTCCTTATATCCTCTGACAAGTCTTATACTCTTCCCAAGTAGCCATCCCCTCCTTCCCTGACCTGTAGTCTCTCTTCTTCCACTCTAGTTTGTTCAGCAGTTTCCTTCCATGCCACTCTCCTGACTCCCTGTCTTGATTTCCTACTTGTTGGAATGCTCTGATCTTGAGCTTGGAAGAAGTGGTCCTTCAATAGTAACCAACTATCATGGGCCCCTTTGCCTTCTAGTACCCTGTCCAATGAGATTTCCCCTTGTGATTGCTTGAAAAGGCCAAAGTTGGCCCTGCTGAAGTCCAAGGTTGTGATCCTGCTTGGTATTCTGTTCCTACCACACAAGATCCTGACCTCCTTCAAATTCCTTCTGTCCTGACCATCCTGTTCAGAGGACGTGGAAGCTCTGGAGAGCACGCACAGGTTGTTGACTGCTGTGTGCCTGCAGTGGTTCTGTAAATCCCATCCTTCACTTTTTGTCTCACAGACCCTAACAAGGCAGCAACAATTAAGATCATAAACTCTACCTGTCACTTAATGTTGAAAGCTAGTTCCCAAATGAAATAAATTAATAAAGTTGCAATCTAATTAAGCTTCATCTCTTCAGTCCTTCATATCTTCTTTTGTCTCTGCAATGCATTGCAACTAATAGTGCAATACTCAGCCTGTGCAAGGAAGTTTTTTGTTTGCTCGTTTGCAGTAATCACAGTTTCCTAATTATTTGCTAATCATTAGACAGCATGTCTTGAAATGTACCAATGAAGTTACTTGTAACAAATCTTAAAATGAATTATGCAATTTTCCCTACAAATGGTCAGTACCTTTTCAAGAGATAGTAATTTTATCTTTTCACTGATCCCTGAGGAGAAATAAAAGCACAGCATGACTATAAAAGGCTATCTATTGCTCCTGCTGCTTAGGAATGTTTAAAGCACAAAACACTACTGATTTTCAGACTACGAATTTGTTCATATGTTATGATTGTAATGTGAGACATTGACAATGAAGTGGAGCAGGCAAACAGAAGAAATGTTCCTGAGTATACTCTAGCTTTTTTTTTTCTTATGTCATATGTCTAAAGAGGGACCTTGTGTACAGTGTATTTTCAGACAGACTTGGGTACCACGAGATGGATATCTTCAATTGATAAAAGAATGTGTTTAGAGGAAAAAAAAATTGAATTTTATATATATATATATATGAATGAAAGATATAGAGTGTTAAAATAAAAAAAAAAAACAAAAACTTTTGGTTAATTTCTAAATAATCTTAATATGAATGGATTATTTTCAAACTGAGAGAGTTGTTAATCTGGTAGGTAACATAAATATTTATTATTTTCTGAGTCAACTCTAAAGTTTATTGACACTGAGTCAGTAGGAACTTAACTGCAGATTTCACCAGAGCAGATTTTACATTGAGATGTGCAGAGACCTTTATTCCCTTAAAAATGAAGCTATTTAGCCTTTGAAATCTGTGGTTGAATTCCTTATACAGGGTATGGGATTTCATGTTGATTGTCTACTTAAAATATAATTTTCCTGAATTTAATTTTTTACCTTTTCCACTTTGTACTGCCTCCTACGAATGCAAAAAATTCAGTGGATTTGAACTGGATGATTAATGTGGGCAATTCCTGTTGGATAAAAATTCTGTAATGTATTGATTTGCTCTGTATTCCCTCTGAAGGAAAAATGTCCTGGTAGGAAGTAGCAGACAGTATGTGGTTCTCAATGTGAAGCATTATTCACTAGTAAATACAGGAAAATGTCTTGGAATAAGCACTTTTCAATATAGAGACAGATGGTCAGATCACTTGGCAAGCATTCAGCTTTTTTTCCCTGACATGCTTAAATAATGTTTATCAAACAATAGACAGGGATAAAAATCAAGGTAGCCTTAAATTTATTTGAAAGAGAATGGCAAGCTGCTGTAGAAGTGTCCTATAAATAACAACAAACAGCTGTTGAACGAAAGTCAATACGGTAGAAGGAGTGGTTTTTCACTGGATTGTAGAAATACATATATCTGTATTTCTTTTTCCTGTAATGAAATGTTCTGTCATCTTTCCCAGCCCAGAACTCAACATACTGTTTATATACCTGGCACAGTGTACAATGATTAGAGGCAAAACCAGATGGCCATATTTTTCCTTGTCTTGTTTATTTAAGTGATGGACAGATGAGTCCTAACTTTATCTATCAATCTGACTGTAATTATTTGTGTACTCCTGTGAATTTTTGTATGCAAATACCTTCACATGTGCACAGACACACAAACAGAAGTAAGATGACTCTTTCTCTTTCTTCCTTAGGCTTAGAAAGAATTGCAAGAGATTCAGCCTACGAGCAAGAAGGGAAAGTTCAGTTTGTAATAGATGCAGTGTATTCCATGGCCTATGCACTACACAACATGCATAAAGATCTCTGTCCTGGATATATTGGTCTATGCCCAAGGATGAACACAATTGATGGCAAAGAACTACTTAGTTATATCCGGGCAGTGAACTTTAATGGTAAGTTATATGTATGCTTTTTTTTCTTCTTTAAATGTTTCCAAAGTGTCAAGATATGTTTTCTTCATTAAATAGGATATTTTAAAGCACAGTGGAAAACAGGATGAGAAGCAGTTCATATTGAAACAGAAATGATTTTTTTTCCGCCTGCTTTGAAACCCCGTGTGTATTTTTCCTCTTAACATTAAGCTGCTCCCAAAAGAGGCAGGTGTTAAAAATAAGAATCTGTCAATCAAAATATTCCAGTGGAAAGGTGCTGTTATAGAAAGCAGTTGAGGACTCATGCAGTTCTATTGACAGATTAAAATCCTTTGACAGAGATTGCTCGTGTGTTAGCAAGAGAAAGAATTGAAAACATGCCCTTTTGAAAATTGCCATCTTCTGAAATGATTGTTCAACAGTTTTCTTTTAGAAGTGAATAGTGGGGAGTTTGCTTTAAATTTGCATACTTGAATCTCAATTAAAGGAAGCTGTTTCTGGCTTCCTTTGTATTTCATTGTTTTTGACTTGGTGATTTAGTGAGCTTTAACACAACTTCAATACGTATATTTTTAAACAAGACTACATAATTTTCTGTGCTGTGGAGATCTACCTGCTGGGGAAATGTAGTTACAGCTGCCTGTACTGCTAGCAGTAGAGCCCAGTAAAGAACAACATTACTTTATGAACGTAGAATTGAAAAGGGTAGAACATACCAGATGGTGAAATAAAGTTGAGGAAAATCTTCCTTTATTTCATTGAAGTAATAATTGTTGTAGACTATATTTACTATTATTTTGCAAAGAAATGGAACTACGTTCCTTTCTGGGTTTCGGTTGGGGTTTCTCTCTACCTGGTGGCAATTCATGTGCTAGACATGCCTTCTAACTATGCAGAGAGAAGCACTGTCTGTCACAAGTTATTCCAATGACCTCAGCTGCCAGCCTTTTTTGAAAAAAACACAAGGTCATTTTGAATTTAGCTTCTGTGTGGAAGCTTTTTTTTTGCTTTAGGTAATATACCAGACCATTTGGTTGATATGAATGTTGGCTGTAGTTCACAGTTTTTTCTTCCTATGAAATTTTCATGAAACAAGAATCCCTGTCTCCAAGCATATAAAGACAGAAAGAGTTTAAATGACTCTTTAGTGATTTTTAAAGAAAACCTGAAGGAAAATAACGTTGCTGGCTAATGGGAAATGCTGCTATGTTGATGAAGGTAGGCAGCATATTATAAGGTTTGCAGTTATTATTATCTACATTTCTAGTAGATATTCTTCTGGGTCTGTGTTGTTAAAGCACAAAGAAAGTGATCTATTTTCATTTGGTGAACATGAACATTTAGTATAAAAATGTAAGCTGTACATTTTATTTGAAATGTTTCTTTCCCCAGATTGTTGTATTTCATCAATACGTGTCATGATTTCTCTGACTCTTAAGTATTGCAACAAGGTGAAATGAAAGAGTGGGATAAAACATTCCTGACACTAATAAAAAAAAAAAATCTGGTTTTGAAGAAGTGATTTACTGAAAGAAAAAAGAAAAAAGAATATTTCTATGAGGTTAAATTTCTGCCTTACAGAATATGTTAATTGTTCCCTGTACTAGGCTAGCCCACCTTATGTACTGGAGTACCAATATTTTGGATGTGTTACATGCCCAAATATTTCTTTCTTTTCAATTATGAGTTGAGAAGCATGAGCAGTGGAAGGTCTTTAACCCTTTGCCTTTTCCTATTAATCCCAAATTCCTTTTCCTTAGCACAGCACCACCACTGTGTTCAACTTATTTACAGAGGTGAATATTTACATAGATTGCCAAGCCTCCTGTACTGGAAATTGACAGTAGTGCTGTTTGCTGACTTTGATGTGCATTCCAGGTTGAAACATTAAAAATTATTGAACTGATACATAGGGAAAGTGAAAGGAAAACCTTGGCTTTCTCAGCCATTCATGCAAGATTTTTCTATGGTAACAGTCACAGGAATACAGCATTGATAAATGCAGTGACCTCTGGAGATCGTTTCCTCTGGCCTTCTGCTCAGATCAGGATCAGACAAATCAGTTTGCTTAAGGTCATGGCTAGCCTCCTCCAAAATGTTCTCTGAGCAATTAGTTCTAATACTTTATTGTACCCACAGTAAAAAGCTTTTCTTATGCTTAAACAACTTGTCCTGTGTTTTAGAATTAAGCCTCTGTTCTTCAAGATTATCATAATTTATAATATCAATAATTAACTGGCATTTTTGAGTCAGGCAGTTTCTCTTTTTATTCAGTATCAATTTCCCCACAATTCTGCCCTTATCTGTATTATGGACAGAGGAATTGAGTNGGAGGGACTATTTACAAGGTCTTGCAATGACAGGACGAGGGGCAGTGGGTTTAAACTGGCAGAGGGGAGATTGAAACTGGATGTTAGGAGGAAGTTGTTTGCAGTGAGGGTGGTGAGACACTGGCACAGGTTGCCCAGGGAGGTTGTGGCTGCTCCCTCCCTGGAGGTGTTCAAGGCCAGGTTGGATGAGGCCTTGAGTGACCTGTACTAGTGGAGGTATCCCTGCCTATGGCAGGGGGTTGGAACTAAATAATCCTTGAGGTCCCTTCCAACCTTACCATTCTATGATTCTATGATTAAACCAGCTTCTCATCATGAATTCAGTGTATCACTCTTAGCCAAAGTAGTAATGACGGGGCACAAGTCCAACTAGTATGGTGTCACATTCAGCTTAGTGGGTGTTACCTCAGAAAGTATGACCTGTATTATGAAGGACATCCGTCTTACCTTACAAGGGTAAGAAAACATATGTTTTGCTTTTGGTTGCAAGTAATCACTTTGAAATTTTTTGTTTGTTTGTTTACTTTGTTTTTTTATTTACAAGTGAGGACATTTTTTTTTCCCCTGAAGGATTCATCTGTGTAATATTCTATGACACTTTCATGACTGAAGGGTCATCATAAGCACCAGTGCACAGTGTACTGATGTAAATGATATGACATTTGTTTCTGCTTAGATATTCCTCTACTAGTTTTATGATAAATGCAGGAAGATTCACAGCTCGGCATGATCTTAAAGGGAATAGAACTTCTTCATTTGTAATAGGACAGTTAGTAAAGTATAGTGTCTAAAAACAATTACTTTTCATTTATAATGGGCAGTTTAATAATTTAATTTCATAAGAAAAGAAACCTCTAATGTGTAATTGGTACAGCCTGTTGCCATGTACATTGAAAGACTTTTTAAATAGGAAAAGATATTGCCAGTTTGCTGTCATGGGGCATATTTAGTTCCCTGTGTTTTTGATGATCACTGCTAGTAGACCATAACCAGCCTTTTCCAGCTATTTGATTAAAGAATAATTAGAGCTTTCAGAAGTTTTGTGCTCCAACTTATCGTTGTTTTTCACAGGCAGAAAAAAAAAGTGTTGTCACTTTATGGTATTTTTGTTTTAATAGAAGTGCAACATATGAAAGATTTTGCCAACTGAATTTTGTATCAAAACCAAAATGAAGTATTCATGCGAAACTAGTGTTTCTTATTTAAAATTATGTAAAGGGAATAGTTTTTCTGTTAATTAGGTTTATAAACGTACTGTAATAGAATACACAATAGTATAATTGTGGCATGATTCAATATGTTTTCCAATCACATTGCCCTAGTGTTCTCACTCTACTTAACTTTATTATTCCATCTACAAAATAAGCAGATGTTTCCTAAGAGTTTTTACCCTGGCGTGTTCTGAGTGTTTTATGAAAAGTGCTCTAATGAATTCAATGTTAAGTGCTCATCATTTACCAGATGCACTTGTGGTGGATGGAGATGTTACAAAGGTGGGGTCTTGTTTTATTTTCACTTTTAGGAAAAATATTTATCTTTGTAATTCCCTCCAGACAAAACAAACAAACCAAAGGGATGACAACATGGATACAGTGCTATTTCTTGGGTGGGAACAAGTGATAAGACTGATCAGTGCTTCCCTTCTGAATTGTCTCACTGCAAAAGTGAAGATCAAAATTTACAGTTAAATTCCAAAGATAAAGATCATTGCTTATGTAGTACATAAAATATTTCCTGTAGAAGAAAGTGCATTCTTTCTGTATAGATTTTAGCTCCTATAAGGTAAATGATTTTTACTTACCTTTAGCCATATATTTGTATTTATGTTTACATTAATACATTGCAGTAGTTCCAGGGATAAACATCGTGAAAACATCACATACTATAAAACAGTGTGTTTACAGATGTTGCACTATGATTCTTTAAACAATCATAAAGGTAAAGGCAGAACTTGACCTGCACTCTCATACATGCAAAGAGAGGCTGGTGAGAGGCCTCGAGCACAAGCTCTATGAGGAGAGGCTGAGGGAGCTGGGATTGTTTAGCCTGGTGTAAAGGAGGCTCAGGGGAGACCTTCTTGCTGTCTACAACTACCTGAAGGGTGCTTGTGGCCAGCAGGAGGTTGCTTTCTTCTCTCAGGCAACCAGCACCAGAACAAGAGGACACAGTCTCAAACTGCGCCAGGGGAAGTTTAGGCTGGAGGTGAGGAGAAAGTTCTTCACTGAGAGAGTCATTCCCCACTGGAATGGGCTGCCCAGGGAGGTGGTGGAGTCACCATCCCTGGAGGTGTTCAAGGTGGGTTTGGACGTGGCACTTGGTGCCATGGTCTAGTCTTGAGGGCTGTGGTAATGGGTTGGACTTGATGATCTTTGAAGTCTCTTCCAACCTTGGTGATACTGTGATACTGTGATAATTGCTTTGATGGGCTGCTTATTCTGTTGGTGAGTAGGGATATTTGCTACTCTGATTTCTTTTTAGGGGAATAGAAGGGATCAAAATAGATGGAAGGGCTGACTCCTCTGTGCTGTCAATGCTTAGATAAATGTTTACTTCTGCAGGAGGTTGCTTGCATCATCACTTCCCCCACTGGGTGAAGAAGAGACTCAAAATGTTCTAAGACTGACTGTGCAACCTTTTATGTAGTGTTTCCTGAGAGTAAAAGCGACTATGTTGTTTAGTGGGATTTTCTGGCAAATCTACAGTAACACTGCCTGTGAAACCTGTGTAGTCTCTGTCCCTGGAGATACTCAACACCCAGTTGAAAATGGGTCACCTGCTCCAGCTGAGGCTGCTGTAAGCCAAGGGGCAGGGTTAAGTGATCACCAGAGGTCGGTTCCCACTTCAGTCATGCTGGTCTTGAAAGGGTGCCTCTTACTCATCCTTTACAATATTAAACAAAGATATATATTATCTTTATCTATATTATATTATCATTTCCTGAGTGGACTAGTAAGCCTCACTGCTATTTAGTTTTTAGATATGTTAATAAAATGCTTTTGAGAAAAGATTAATTTTGACAACACATGCACACATATGCATGCAGCATCAGCCCCATTTAAAAAGCAAACATGCAAAATTTCATCCTGAAGGAGCAGAATGACACCAGATAATGAGAACATGAGAAAAGAAACTAGCAGGCAAACTCAAAATATCATGTTGATGCTTGTAAACTAAAAATTAATGATCGTGCTGCATTTTAATATTTTTTCCTGAGAAAGCAGTATCTACAGAGGAAGAATTGAAGAATAGAGTTTCTTCTGGAGAATTTTAAAACCTCCAGAGCATCATTATTGTGAAATCAGCTATTTACAAAACTCATCTTTTGCTTGTCTTTTGAAGTTCCCAAGACCTCAACCTGTGCAAAATGTTCCTAACTTAATATTCAGCTCAGGCTATTTTAGATGTTTTCATGAAGAAGGCTGACACCTCTTTATTCTTTCACTGAGTAGAAAATTTACATTCTGAAATCATTGGTATAATTTAAACATAAACTTTAAGATGGTACCTTTTGAGGCTTTTAAGTTTTGATATTTTTTAGTGCATTAAATACAATAGAACTGTATGTCCCACTTAAAATGTAGTGGAGATATGCTTCTAACTCTGATTTTTAAAACTCCAACTCTCAAGTCTACAACTACCAACAGAGAAATAAATCTTTTGGAAGTAATTGTTAGCCATATCTGTGGTTTTAAACATTATGAGTTCTTATTTTGAGTTCACAATTTAGGTTTTTTACTGTCAGGGACACATATCATTATATGTATCCTATGATTGCCAATAGTGTATTCTAATAGAATTAATACTATTTAAGTATCATGGGAGATAATAGCAAATGAGTAAATCAGATAGGGACAAACAAGATTAACAGTGAGTTGGGAAGGGCTGAACTACAGTTTACACACTGTGGCAACAACTCTAGTTTCACAAATTTGTACATTGCTGAAGAAATATTCCTTTCAGCTGTGAAAGTTGAATGGGGAATGTCCCATGCAGTTTTAATGAGACCTGCAGTGTTTGTTCCGTCATAAGTTATCCACGTGACATAATTCCACTTTTTTTGTTTGCTTGTTTTGTTTTAAAATCTTGGTATTACTAGAATTCAAAATAATTCATTCTTTTCATGTGCTTTTGTCATGGTTTCAGAGGTATCTAATTTGCACTGTGAATGCACTGGGGATATGACAGACCATTTGTAATATAGATTCCCTATGTCTAATTTCCTGTATCTTTATGTTAAATTAAGAAAGGAGTCTATTCTTGGGGATGTGCAGGGGATGATTTCAAGTAAGTTCTGCTTTGGCATGCTAATTATTTTAATGGAATTAATCTAAGTGACTATACAAGAAAGTAAAATCGCACAGGTGTCTGAATCAGTCTTAATGGGTTTAGGTAATGTGTGGTTATAATGTAAGCAGGCAAAGCTGGAGCTGCCATGAGTCTTATGTACCTCTTGATTCCATGTGATTAAATTCAGAGATTATGAAAATGCTGTAATGTGAAATTAGAAGATAAATCCTAAAAGTAAATGCGATTTATAACCATGCTTTTCTTAGGTACAGATCCTAAGTATTGGTTAATTGACCAATATATGTGCCCCACATACAAAATTCATGATGCAGAACATGACTGAGGCCAGTTCTCTGTTTTGAGGAATAAGGTCTAATTGATAAGGTATTTTAATACTTAATACATAAAGGAAAGTGATAAAGGATTTACCCTCATTACCCGTGAAAATTGATCTGCAGCTCTTGATAGGTGAGGATATTCAGGTATGCTGGAGGACAGCTTTCTAGTAGGATCAAGTTAAAACCTCATGCAATAGTGTGGAGCAGTGCAGAATCATCCTTGCCATTCCAAGTGAAAAGGTATCTCAGTACAAGGAAACTGGATCCATAATGCATGTATTTTTTTTTACCTTCTAGTCAGTGTAAGAAATAGCACATCTGTACTTCTGCAGAATTATTAAGAGCTTCAGATATCCTTATTACCTTTATTAACAGGAATGCCACAGAAGGCATGCCACATGTTTTGAGGAAAAGAATATGTTAAGAAGCTTTCTAATTAAATGTTTAAATCTAAAATCTCCTCTTGAATCTACCAAATCAAGTAGGCAGGTTTGTACAAATTATTACTTTTTCCATATGTCTATTTACAACCTGTTATGCAAGCCCAGGACAGTCAGGAGAAGAAATTAATTGATTTTTAGTATGCCCATAACAGAATAATGAGCCTTTTTCATTTTCCTACAACAACTTTTATTTACAAAATAAAATAAGCACATTAGGGAGAATATCAAGGAACAAAAAACCAACTTGGATTTTATTAGGGGTATTTGGTGATACAAGTGAGCCCCATTTGTAGTTCGTTCATGTAAAAAAGTGATCTATTCATTAATGGCTGATAAGTGACAAACTCAATAATAGAGTAATTCTTCAGGAAGATCACTCTCAGTGAAATTATCTTGACAAAAGTTAAGATTCTTTTGTAAGGGGGAGAATACCTTTTCCTCTGTACAATTAGGTAGACATAATGATGTAGGTCAGGAATTACAATAAGAAGAGAATAATTTTATAATGAGCAGACATTAGTAATATCGTCAGACAGCACTGCTTAGTTTTTCTACTTTAGGGAGATCTTGTATTCAGCAATAACCAACTGAGTAACCAAGTTCAAATCTATAGTCAGGGTAGTATTGGATTCAAGAGCAAGTTAGACATGCTAGACTTTGGTACAAGATGTGATCTTAGGCAACACCAGGGAAAATCCAAGCAAAATAAACAAGACATCTACGAGAAAAGTGATGGCATTCAGTTTATCCCTCACAGGCAGATAGAGTTTCCTCAATTTCAGTGTAGAGTTCTCCACATAGCTGATAGGAAAAAGGAAGATACCTCTAAAGGGTACCAGAAGGGTAACCTGTCTGTTAGCATTTAGGGACCATAACAACTCGTCTATTTCTATATGTTTTTCTGCAAGCAGCTAAGAATCAGAGAAATTTTCTCAAAGGCTGCTTAAAGTATTTCTAACTATGAAATATTAAATACGTGAAAGATAGTTTTTCTTAAAAGTTTCTCCAATTTACTCCAGCAGAGGAAGCATCTGCTGCTATTCTTGAGGATTAAGGTATCCAATCATCTGGCCACAGAGCAGGCTATGTTTTACACTGAGGAGATTGAACTCAAAATGTTGCTCACTCTAGCCTTAGCCAAATCTCTCCCTCTTAAGCCTTAAATAAAATGCACAGATTTCTAAGGCATTCTTTATTAAACAGAAAGACTTTTTCTCTCAACTCTCTCGTTATCTCTATCATTATCTTGGAACATTTAATAGTTAAAGATAAAATAACCTATAGTAAAGATTTTTGTTGGAATTCTATGGGCATTTTCAAAATGATGGTGCATTACTGAGGCCTCCATATTAACATTTTCAATTTGTGCCAGTTTCTTTAGGTTATTAACTTTCACAATTGCATTAGCATGTAATTAAAATAAAAACAAAGAAAATGTTTGGAATATAGGAAATACAGAATACTCTTTATTATTAGTTCCACTTGAAAGCCTAAACTATTTTTCCTGAGTTGTAGGAGCTTACATGGCCAGATGGAACTGAAAGGGGGATTTCTATTACTTACAGCTCTATTAACAAATGATCAACTTTACCAGTACTCTAATACAATTTTAATTGCTGATAGATGAGCTATTTATGTAAAGGTAAGATTATCAGAGGGGACTCATCTACATTTCAGAATATGAAAATCTGGATGTTTTTAACTAACTACTGTATGAAAAATTACACACTGATCATAGCTTCCTCCTTAGACCCTCCAATTACAATGAGTAAGGTTTGTTAAGCAGTATGATTAACTTTGACGTGGACTTGTCTAGCTTTTAGAAGTTCATCTGAAGGGTAAAACATATCTTACTAGCACTAAATGGTTATTATTTTATATAAAGTCATAGTTTTAATTGTATTTTTATCCTAGTGAAAACACAGTTGAAGCAGCTATAAATGTATGACTCCATATTGCTACCCAGCTAGCACTGAAACAAGAATTCTTAGTGCAGTACTGGATAGATTTTATCCATTTGTTGGAATTTCTTTTTATTGTGCATCATACACAAAGAAGTATGTTTTTCTTGCTCTGTACAGCAAGATAGTTCCAAAGAGTTTGGAAAGCACTGTGGTATCATAGTAGTTATCTGACCTTTTGGGAGAATTGAGAACGTTCTCAGTTTGCAGACACATTCTCTGTTACGTAGGTTTGTTTACGTAGGAGGAGATAAACAATGTAGTAGTAGAAAGTCATTTATATTTGCTGAATAAATATTCCCATGGAAGCTGTATGATTTTTGGTGGAAAGGTGAGGGACTTTTTTTTTATGGCAGGCAAAAGTGGCAATTTGTTTGGACTCATTAGAAAGGAAGCAGCTCTGTGTCACCTGTGTACTGTGTCTTGCCACTTCCTTAGAATTTCTTTTCTTTCAAGCTTTTCCATACACACTTATCAAACTCTTTAAAATGACACAAATCCAGGATTCTGTGTGTTGCATCTTCTGGAAACCTCAATAGTAACTTGCTTTCCTTTGACTGTGAGGTTAATAATGGAAGACATGTGATTTCTCCCTCTGAGTCCCAGCTGGGTCAATGTTTAATTTTCTCTTTTGGCCCTGCAGCCACTCTAGGACTACCCTGGCTTTGCTCCAATTTAGCTTGATCCTGAATTGAGAGAAAAAAATATATTGGCACTGTTCCTGTGCCATACATAATCATATTTTATAAACATATCCCTAGGTAGCATTAAGTCACAACTCATAAAATGTTTAGTTATGGTAGCTGTGTCCCACTTTTTTGGGGTAATTATTATGCCTTTTTAAAGAAAATGAAAATCATGTATGGAACCTCAAGTCATCATTTGTATGCAGGATGTGCAGGTACAGGGCAAATAGACTCCTCAGACTGTGCAAAAGTTGAAAGGCTTATTCAGTGCACTCTCTGATGTGTTTCTTCCAAGTCCCTACCAAGAAATCAGAAGAGAAAGCCTTGGGATACTAAGAGTCCATGTTTATCACGGTGGAGAAAAACAACTAAAGGTGCTTGGAAATAACCCTTATATTGACATAGCCACTGAGGGAAGCTTTCTGCTAAACTAGCTTTTGTTTGAAGGCTCCAGCTCTTGATAGTTACAAATTGTTGTATCGATTCTCCCTTATGCGTGGACTAAGTACAGCTCAAATTCCGATAATTTTTTTCTGATTCTTACCAGCAAAGGATATTGTTTATGCACAAAGTGCCTAGGCAGGATTTCTTGCTTATCTGAGCATAAAATGCACATGGTTTTGTTCTTACTGTAGTAAGAGTTGTCGTGAGCATTGCATGGTGAATCAGAAAATTCCGAGGAATGTATAAAATAGGAAGTCGTATTCAAACAGATGCCCCCAAACTGAAATAAGTTAATTTTTAGTTGGAGGTGTGGTTGAGCATTGAAGTTCCTATTTTGAGTCATTTGCCATAGATGTGATTTTGAAGGTATCGAATGTTTCTGTGTTGTTTGCCAGACACCTAGTTACTCTGTGTTACTGCATTACTAACACAAAAAATACTTACAAATGTTATTTTATGTGTTTGCCTATTTCTTTGTTGAAGTAATCTTGGGACAACAACATTTTTAGACAACGGAGATATAATTTAACCAGTAAATTCCATATGTCCACAAGTACTGGGGACCGAATTGTCAGGTCTGCTAAGGTTCATTGTTGAAAGGTGTGAAAGGTTGAGGCAAAGATGTATACCTTCTGCCAGCTGTCCTCTAGCAGACATAACCATCTGTAATATGCACCTACCTGCTATTATTATGGGATTCAAGTCCTTAATGTGTGTATCAATTTGCACAAGTGAAGGCATATTTGTGAATGTTTTGCCTACAGTGTTTTAATGAACTATTATACGGTACATAGCAAACATAATTGGCTCTTAGCTCAGACTTGCAAGTTTTTGAAATAAAGACATGAACCACTTTTTTTATTTAAAAAGAATCTGTGTTTGGAGGTGATTTAAGCTAAGTTATTTTGATTTCAATAGCAGGAACTTATCTCACATGGAGGTGAGAAGTTGTAGCTGCTGAAAAGGAGTGAGGTGAAAAGGGAGAGAAAGAAGGTAGCAAATTGCAGCTGAGAAACTCACCTTCTAGTTGAGCCCTCTAAATACACACAAGGAGATTTTTGTGTGTTTTATATTCATATATAATCAGATTACATATTTCCTATGAAGATAAGCTGATAATAGACGCTGACTGTACTTGCCAAACAGTGAACACCAGTGTCACATCAGAAGTACAGGCTATTTTTCCAATATACAGGGAAGGGGTATCAAGTGGTTTTTAGAGAAGTATCCCACTGTTTCCTATAAATGCTTACCATGTGAGCTCCATGGCCAGGGCCAAATACCTACCCGAGTGTGTACCATCTCATGTGAATAGATGTCTAGAAGTCTGTGCAGCTGAGAGGTTATTATGTACTCCTGCGGAAGTGCATTGAAGTCAAGTTTTCCAGCAGCAAACACGTAAAAAACATTTTTCTCATCTGTTGTTTTTTGTTTTTTTTTTTTCAGTAATGAATAGAATAGAATAGAATGGTATATTCTAATTCTGAAGTCATTAAATGGTAAAAATCACCCACAAAACAAATGAACAAACAAAAAGTTCAGTACTTACACTGGGTTGAAATAGTATCTCAAAATATAAATGGGATTTAGAAAGAAATTTGTGTTACCTGAAGGACAGGGGGAAAAAAAAAAAGAAGCAGCTTTGATTTTAAGGATTCTTTTTCCCATCTCTTATTTTTTAATTATTTGAATTTGGTCTGAATTAAACTAGAACTAATTTTATGAAGAAATAGAATCTCTCCATGCCCTACAGCTGTATTGGTGAGTGATGTCCTTATTAGTTCAATCACTAATGAAAACGAGCTATTAATTTACATTCCTGACAAGAGTGCTGATTTCATCGAGCAATTGCAGGAAACTCTTTTCTATAGCTCTGGTCCTTGATTGAAAACCTCTGGGTAATTGGACTAAGGAATGGAAGCTCTTAGCTTACAATATTGCTAACCTTCAGGGCAAGCCCATCTGAAATGTGGGCAGGGCTCCCTTGTGCCAGATTAGTGCTGGATCAGTAGAGCTGAGAGTTGCCTCCCTCAGCAGTCAGGATCCATGTTGAGTCTGTAGCTGAAAATCAGATCAGAGACGTGGGCAAAACAGAGGGATACCTCTCCCTTTTAGATCTGAGATGGCAAAGGAAGAGAAAAAGAAGCTGTATGCCTCACTGGTTGAGTGTAGTGCTTTTGAAAATGAGAATGTAAATAGTAGTCTTTCAGAATCTTAGTGCGCCACTAATCAGTGCCGTTTGGGTAGTTCTTAGGTAACTAAATTTAACTCAGGTCTTGGTCACTAATGTAGGCAGTTGAATTTTTGACCTTCCCATTGGTCCTTCTCCTATAAAAAGCTCTGCCTGTTTTATAAAGGTGATTTTCAGATTGTGAAGTCTTTAAATGCTGTGATAACATAGACCTTGAAAATATAGATGTGTTGTGGTGAAATGGGAGGTGGCGACCAAGAAAGGGAGTAATTTTCACAAGGTTCGGTGTATCCACAATTTGCATATAGGTGTTTTATTGAGGCTTAAATGTGAAAAATGAATACAGATCTATTCTTTAAAACTTTCACCTTTATTTTCTTGATTCATTATGTGCATCTTTTACTACTAACACGTTGAAAAGAAGATTATAAATATTCTTGCTTTCTCTCCCTTTCTATTTCTGCAAGTGCTTCATTGTCCTCCCTCAGAGGTCCTTATGCCAGAATCAAGAACATCCAGATCAATGGAATAATAAAATGTAAATCTAATGGAGTATTTAACAGGAATGAGCACAGACCTTGATATGAATTGCCAGGCAGATATGTAACAAGATGCGTTCTGAGTAGGGAAATGTAGAAGGATAATGAAATCTGACAATAACAGAAAACTGTGGACAAAGTGCTGAGACTAAGACCAAATGAACATGATTCCCACAGAATGGGGTCACAAGGCACTGCCTGAACCATATGATTTGTTGCCAGGAAATAGAGAGAGATAAGGTTAGGCACAGAAAAACAGAAGAGTTTATAACTTCAGCAGATTGACATGCTGCAAGAATTGAACAGTACATAAATTAGAAAGGGCTGCTTATAGCAGTATTGCTTTTCTTTTTTCCTCATGAAAAATAACAGCAAAAAAATACAGGCACATGATGATGTAGGTGATAAAAGATGCAACTTTTCCCAGTATTGTAAAAGACAATAGAAGAATCACTGTGACCTGATAGATTCACATTGTGTCGTGCAAATAGATAAAGTCGGGGAGAGGAGAAATATAAAAATGCTACAGTACAGGGACACAGATTTTAGCTATTTATAAAGCAAACTGGTATAGGAATAGAATTAAATTGATTTTGCATGAGATATATACATTTCACATGTCTACCTATAAACTAGTTGATTATACTACTTTAACAGTGAACAGAAAGCTGCTTAGTGTAGCATGGTTCACCTCATAATTTACTTTTCTAAAATAAGCCAAATGAATTGTGCTATAGAGTTGTCTCCACTGACAGCAATCTATAAAATTATATCAGCTTTAGATGTCTATGCTGAGATTTCTAAAGATAGATGAGTTGATTCCAATACAACTCCAATTTTGGAGAAAAAAATGAAGGGAAACAAGGAAAAACTGATTAGAGTTATTATTGTAAACCACCTGAAAGTTGTCTACGAGATGAGAGAAGAAATAGCAGAAATTTAGAGTAAGTGCAAAAGCATTTGATAACACTATTTGGAGACAGATGTTGATATAATTACCAGTAACAATAACCATAAATTCTTTAGTAATAAAATTAGACTACTATTTAGTTTCTGCTTTATAAACAGTGAAACATGAAGTAATCCATATGGAGTTCTTCCACATAGTGCACAGAAATTATAGACAAAATTGTTAACACTGAAAATGTTCAACATGCATTTTGTCAAAACCATTTAAAGTAACACCAGCAGGGAAACACCTTTAAAACTGACAATCTGCAAGTTGAAAAACTGACAATAGGAAAGAAAGAGGAGGAAATCCCAATAAGAAAGAAGCTCAGGAAAATTAAAATTAAATTGCTCTCAAAGAGCCTCCTGAAAGCAGTAGGAAAAGCTGGTGGATAGACATATGTAAATGCAGAATATAACATATGGTATGTCTGTACAACAGTTAGACAAGTAATTCCTGAGTTGGCGAGGCTACAGAACTGAACAACAAACAAAAAAAGAATGTGCACGGGAGCAAGCAACAGTTCTTACAAAGTTGTTTATTATTTGAAACTCAAGCACCCTGAGAGGTTATCTGGGGAAAAAGAATTAGATGTGGTAGAAGACTAGTCTGTTTAATTCTCAAGGCTTTGGGAAGTCCAATGAGATAATGCTATTTTTCAGTTGTCATTTGTCAAGATTAGGAAGTTAGAACATCCTTAAAACGTCTGAAGACAGACATGAGTCTAGTATAAGATTTATCTGAACTATCACACACTTTCTATTTTCTGTCTTCTGCCTCACCGCCATCCCTGGAAAAACGATGGAGCAGCTCATTCTGGAGGTCATCTCTAGGCACATGGGAGAGGAGAAGATTACCAAGAGTAGTCAGCATGGATTTAGCAAGAAGAAATCACTAATCTGATAGCACTCTATGATGTCATAACTGAAGGGGTAGATGCAGGGAGACCAGTGGATGTAGTCTACCTTGACCTTAGCAAGGCTTTTGACACTGTTTCCCATAACATCTTTGTGAGCAGGCTCAGAAAGTGTGGGGTAGAAGAGCAGACAGTGAGATGGATTAAAAACTGGTTAAACAACAGAGTGCAAAGAGTGGTGATCAATGGTGCCAAGTCCAGCTGGAGACCTGGAACTAGTGGAGTCCTGCAGGAGTCAGTGCTGGGTCCAGTCCTGTTCAACATCTTCATCAATGACATTGATGAGGGGACAGAGAGTCTGCTCAGCAAGTTTGCTGATGATACCAAGCTGGGAGGCTTGGCTAACACACCTGGAGACTCTATGCCATTCAGCAAGACTTGGACAGACTGGGGAGCTGGGCAAAGAGGAATCTAATGAGGTTAGGATAAGTGCAGACTTCCTGGGAAGGAACAGTAAACTGCACTAGTACAGGTTAGGAGGTGATCTGCTAGAGAGCAGCCCTGTGGAGAAGGTCGCGGGAATCCTGGTGGACGAGTTATCCATGTGCCCTTCTGGCCAAGAAGGCAAATGGTACCCTGGGGTGCATAAAAAACTGTGTCCAGCAGATTGAGGGAGGCTCTCCTCCCTCTCTACTCTGCCCTAGTGAGGCCCTACCTGGAATATTGCATCCAGTTCTGGGCTCTCCAGTTCAGGAGAGTCGTAGGTTGGGATCTAAAGAGTTAAAAAAATCCTCTAGAGACTAGAGGAGTTGTAAAATTGTTATTCAATCCTGCAATTCTGCTATCTCTACACAGCTCACGGTGAGGCCAGCTCCTGCTCTTTTTCTCTCCCTCCTGCCTACTGTCTCTGGCAGGAGCTACTTATCTGGGTAAACATGTAGGGAGTGGGCCTGGTTATGGCTGCAGAGGCCCTGTTTGAGCCCAACGGCAGGCAGAGGCACTGGGGGGAAGAAAAGGAGCATTGGGGATTGTAGATTGAGTTTTGGGTATGGGGAAGATTTAAGGGGGGGTGCTATGAACTGCTGTATATTCTCTGTAATTTTTATGTATCTTTCTTTTCAAATGTAATTCTGTTTTTCTTTCCAATTCATCTGAGAGAGTCTCATTCTGTTGGTTCTTTAAAAACCACAACAGACAGGAATCTACTTGAGAGAGTCCAAAGGGGAGATACAAGGATGATAAAGAGACTGATGAGGAAAATCTGAGACCTGGGGCATTTCAGTCTGGAGAGGAGAAGACTGAGAGGGGATCTAATAAATGTGTATAAATATATGAGGGCTGAGAAAGAAGCGACAGCCTCTTCTCACTTGCTCCCTGTGATAGGACAAGGAGCAATGGATGTAAACTGCAGCACAAAAAGTTCCACCTCAACCTGAAGGAGAACTTCTTTGCTGTAAGGGTCGCAGAGCATTGGAACAGGCTTCCCAGAGAGGCTGTGGAGTCTCCTTCTCTGGAGACTTTCAAGACCTATCTGAATGCATTCCTGTGAGACCTCTGCTAGATTACATGGTCCTGTTCTGGCAGGGGGGTTGGACTCAAAGATCTCCAGAGGTCCCTTCCAACCTCTAACATCCTGGGATCCTGTGAAACGTATGTACATCAGTTCCTTATCCACTTTACAGTCCAGCTCCTGATTCTCATCTTCTCAATTTTAGTCAGTCATCTCCCATGGAGTAAAATTCTGAAATCTAGAGAGATTACATCTGTCATGCTTCTCATCTAAAGTAAATAACTTCAAAAGAAAGACACGAGGATCATTAACATGATCCATTTCTGAAAAATTCATGTTGCTTTTATTCTTGTTTGCATTTCTGTTTGTATCATCTGCAGAGAATTCTATCTGGGTAGAGTAACCATTGATCATGAAAATGCATCATGAAAGACTGTATCAATAAAGCATAAAAAGAGGAAATAAGAATCAGTTTGAAGAAAGAAGAGATAAGTAGATAAGTGATTCTGGCACAAACCTCATTCTAGCTGTTGTGCATCCAGAGCTAACCCTTGAGGATATCACAGAATTGTTATGGGAATAATTATGTCAGGAAACCTGACCTCAGTGGATTTTTTTTTTTTTTTTCCAGAGGACAGCAGGCAGTAAACAAGGTTTTCTGAAGAGCTCATTTCAGAGCTAACCCTGCCTGTTGGCTAACTGGATTTAACTAGTGGTATCTGGAGACATGTTAATGAATTTTGGATTAACACAAGTGCTAAACCTAATGCTGTGATTAAGAAAGGCCTGCCAATCACTGCCTCTTTGCACTGGCACAATTTATTCTGTAGATTTCTGTTGCAACATTATCATCTAGTGAAAACTGCAGTTAATTGCTAAATGGATCCTAAAAGAGCAGTTCACAGGAATGAGAAAAAATATTGTAAGAGAGGACTGTAATGGCCTGTTCTACTGTGTGCGTTCTAAGGTTATATCACTCTGTGGGCGGTTTTCTACACTGGCTTGTCCACTGCCATCCCTGGAAACAGGTCTTCTAAAACATATCACTTCAGAGAAAAAAAAAATGCCTATCTTAAATTGAAATTATTCTTATTAATTTCTGGGAATACTCAGTGCTTTATTAAGAATTATCTATAACAGACAAGATCTGTGGAATTGCAAAACAAAGTTTATAATCTCCTGATGTGAAACACACTTTTCCCCCCACCATCATTTTATTGGATCTTTAACAGGTGTGCTATTGTCTGCTTCTTAATCTTTTGCACGCAACATTGTAAGCTCCATTTGTCTGTGGTAATACCTACCTTTTGTAGTCTTTAAAAATAAGAAAACTACTTGTTTCTAGTTATTATCTAGAGCTACATTTTTATGGAGAGATGAAAGAATTTGTTTCTATTTGTGCTTATCTTCAACCACTTAGCTTATTATTCAATCTTGTTTACTTCTAAAGAGAAAGCATTATACATTTCCATTCCAGAATAAGCATAAGAATCATACAAATCATAAGAGTGCCTTGACTATGGGTAAAATTTCTTAACTGCCTGGTCTCTTGTTAGCTTCTCTAACACAAAGCTGTTGATGGCTGAGCTCCTGAAGCCTTTCCACTGGGTTGACAACAATTAATAGTGTAGTTGTTTCATGGGTCATCTTCCTTTCTCATTCAGGATTACATATTTTGCATTGCATAGATTCACAAAGACTGTATATGCATTGAATTATAATATCCTGATGCATTGAAAGGTAAGGCTCATAAAACATATTAGACTGATTTTTCAGATATTTCTCATTTGGTATTTAACAGCAGGAAATGAAGCAACAGAGATGATTCTCTGTGGCTGTTTTACACCTGTCCTGGCTTGATGGAGTAGCCAAATGGCTGCAAATATTCATGTCATTGTTATTGATCATTTGCAACTTTCTGAAAGTCTGGGATTGCTATGCCTTAAAAACATAGCTACTGCTCACAAATTCACAGAGCAATTGAGACTGCCCCTCTGGACATATGTAGTCCAACCTCCTCTGCTCAGAGTAGACTGAACTACAGCAGCAAGTTGCTCAGGTTTGGATGCAGTTGGACGTTGACTATCTCGAGGGATGGAGACTCGGCAATCTGTCAAGGTGATGTCTGGCTGCTTGCACAATAACAAAGCTTTTTCTTATGGTTAAATTAAGTTTTCTGGATGTTTCAATGTGTGTCCATTGTTTCTTGTCTTGTCACTGGACATGAATAAGAGGAGTTTGGCTCCATCTTCTTCTCCTTATATTTATACACGTCACAATCCAGTAGTGGATGATTTGGCAGAAGTTAAACCACCTTGCTTTCCAGCTTGTCCTTAGATATCAGAGGGGCTGGGTGAGGCTGAACTTAAGGCTCCCCATGTCTCAAACAATTCTCCCAAAAATGTTCACCCACATATATGCATAATTTTTGGCCCCTTACAGCACAGCAATAAGATATCCCTCTCAGACCTTTCCTTGTTCAAGACGAAAAGTCACAGCTCTCTCCACTTCTCCTTGTATGGAAAATGCTCCAAGCCCTTAGTAATTTTTGTGGCCCTTTACTGGACTCACTCTAGTATGTCCATGTCTCTTATCGGAGAGCCCAGAACTGGGCACAGTGCTACAGCTGTGGTCCTCCCAGTGCTCAAGAGAAGGGACAGATCATCCTCCCAAACTCTTGCTCAGACTCAGCAGCTCATCTGCTTCCAGCATACTTAACCCATTCTGTAGTCACCAATCAGAGAAGGAGCTTTTCTCCTTCCATTGACTCAGACTTCAACATCTTGGGTGTCTTAATTTCTGACACAAATAAGAACAGACTTTTCCATGCCTCCTTTAGCACAGTTCCTCTTGATAATGTGGATGCTCCCCAGAACACCACTCCTGCAGGCAAGGAGACAAATACACACCAGTCCCCGCTTCAGTAAGAGGCCTCCAGAGATGCATCCTCCTTTGAGAGTTCAGTCTGAGCCTCTGGGTATGTACTCTATAGCACACCACCACCTCTGCTGAGCACATGAACACTTCCATCAGCAGTAGGGTTTCTGGCTGTCTTTTGTTCATCCTCTGAAGAAACTACTCTGGGAACTGTGCTCAGGGCTGCTCTGGCACCTCTCCCATCACCTGCTGAATGAGTGCTTGACTCTCCCTTCTCAGAGCCAGCACAAAGCACCCTTTGATCAGGAACAGCTTGCTTAGAAGCTGTTGGAAGACACAGGCTCCCACAGCTGCTTTTGCCTGACATAGCAGGCACCCTGCCATTTATTCCTTCAGGAGTTCTCAGGAGTCTCCAGCCACTACAGGAAGAGTTCACAGATCTACAAACAGAATCCAAAAGACACTGAACAAGGAAGGGGCTGTGTTGGCTGCCTGCCCTGCAAGGTCTCTTCTGACTTGACATTCCTGTTCCCTCAATTTTTTTGTACTCCAAGAACAGATGAAAAAAAAAATATTTCATTGTTTTTATTTTTTAAATCTACTTTCAGGTTGTTCTGTGTTGCTGCAATATTTATTAGACTTTAGCATGTGTATGAAGAGGAGGTAATAATTATTACCTCTAGGAATTTCAGGATGTCGTTAAATGGACTCTTATTTACATGCAATCAAATTAGTTCATTCCTCTTCATGATTGGTGGTACCTTTATGGATAAGATTAGAGATGCTGTTCTACAGGAACAATCAGGTAATATATGAAACATATTCATATTTTTACCTGTGATATATTCCTGATAAAACATTGAGGCAGGGTGATGTCAGTAGACAGAATTATGGTTGTGCAGTCCTTGAGTTATCATGTTATTGTGATGATTTCTTTTGCCTGGCAAATCTTCTAGTGGTCTTGGAGGAAAGTGAATGTCAAGCTTTTCTTATGGAATATCAAATAAGAAGTCAAATTTAAAAATCAGAAGTATAACCTTTCATTTAGCTTTAAGATTTAACAATCTCTGTAAGGCATAAAATTGCAATTAACAAGCGAGTCATGTATTGACTTGCTGAATTTAGTGACCTTATTCACAAAGTTGTGCATGTACCTAACTGCTTTGCTAGTGGTCATTTTAATGGAATTGTAAGTAGCACTCAGACAGCAGAAGTAGAAAATGGTGCAGGTTGGACGAGGCCTTGAGTGACCTGTACTAGTGGGAGGTGTCCCTGCCTATGGCAGGCGATTGGAACTAGATGATCCTTGAGGTCCCTTCCAACCTTACCATTCTATGATTAAACTTTTCTATGATTCTATGATAACAGAAATGAGATAAAAGTGCTGGAGAGCACTACACAATTTTCGTTGGCAAACACATTTTATTTATTTGTTTATTTATTTATAACTGTGTAATCTGCTCCATATTTAGAGCTGAAGGCCTTTGATGAAGAGTTAAAGATACGCCCTTTTATTAATTTGCTTGAAGAAATAGGGTTTTAATAATGACAGATGCTGATCACTAAACAGAATTGTACTCGTTAAGTGTGCTCTTAAGGACAACGAGGACAGAACACGAGCAGAGACCTCAGTGAAAGAAGAGAGGAGAAATAATAGCAGCTGTAAATCACTGTTTCCCTTTGAGCAACCTGCCTTACAGCTCCTTATCGACTGCAAGTTTGGCACTAGCAGTGCAGAGAAGGTGCAAAAAGTTTCATAAGTTCTTGGATATTTTGTTAGTCACCAGTATTTGCAGGCCTGTGCAGTTCATCTACTGAAGAAGAACATGAGCTCTGTTTAAAGTGAGACCACCAAAATTCATCTCCTCCATGGTTATATGAATACTCAGTAACAACGTTAGTGGGAAGTCACTTAAAACCCATTAAAGAAACAAAGAGAAAGAGAAAAAGGGGGATAATTTAATTCAAAATTCCTGTTGATCTCAGATGCATGTGTTTTAGTGTTAAGTTCTAATGCAAAAATAACTCACCACTCGTGCAGACTTATGTATTTCCCCAGGGCTCTCCTCAGATATAGAGGTGTTAGCAGTGTGGTTATCACTGAAAACTGACTCAGAATCACTCTTTAAACTTGTGAGACAGGTTTCTGCAGGTTGTGATGTGCATAGTAGAACATTTCTGTTTCCATTTCAGGCAGATAATATGGTAAGCCTTCTAGTATTTAAAAAGGAAAATGTAAACCAAAACCCTTTTCTTTTTTTTTTTCCCTGTCAGTGGATTTTGTTGGTTTTGATTAGGGTTTGTTGATGTTCTGGTGGTTTGATTTTGTATGAGGCTGGGTTTTTTTGTTTTGCTTTGTTTGTTTTGTTTTGTGTGGTTTTTTTTAGGTTGGGTTTTTTTGTTTGTTTGTTTTTTTAATAATGGAACAAGTGTTGCAGTACATTAAATTCTAATATGTGAGTGCATTTGGTTTGGGCTAGGCTGGAGTTAATTCTCCCCAGAGTATCTTTCTAGTGCTGTGCTTTGCAGTGCTGTAGCTGAGTGTTGATAACACACCAGTGTTTTGGATACTGCTGGGCTGAGCACCCAGCACATTTCCCTGCCCCAAGAGTATGCTGAGGGGACACAGCCAAGGCAGCTGACCCAAACTGGCCAAAGGGATATTCCATGCCATATGATGTCAGCTCAGATATAAGAACAAAGTGAAAGAGGGAAGTTTGGGGAGATTTGTCCATGGTGTCTGTCCTCCAGGAGAACCATTATGTATAGAGAGCCCTGCTTCCAAGGTCTACCATCCTGATGATGGGAAGTAGAGATTAGCATCTCTCTCTGCTTTCGCTTCCACTTGTGCTTATTATTATTAAATTTCTTCTATCTTATAGCTGGCCTCTGTTATATTTTCCCCTCTTCCCTGTCCATCCAAGAAGGGCAGTGACAGAGCAGCTTTGGTGGGCATTTGGCCCCCAGGCAGGGCCAAACCACCACAAAGTCTAAAATAGATTGACATTTTTAGTTGCTCAGCATTTCATCATCATTTTTACCCTTTATTAGAAAGTTGTAATATGTGGATTTAGATTCATGTTGCCCCTCATGTCTATATTTAATATTCAGGCACATAGATAATGATTTTTTCTTTAAAAATATATATATTTCATAGTATGACCTAGTCCATAGGTTTCTATTCTTGTAATGGCAGGTAATTAGCAATCAATGTAGGATCATAAAAATAATATAAAATAAATCTGGAAGTGCTTTTGGAAGCAATAGATTCTATTCTATTGCCAAAGCGGGGATTAACTGTACTGTTGTCACTGCTGACAGATGTTTGTCCAGATTGTTCTTGAAAAAAATCTGCTAGAGAGATTTCATAGCCCTTGCAGGCAATCCATTGCTTCACTACCTTCTGCTAGAGAATTTTTCCTTAGGTTTAACTTCAGCCTTCATTCTTGCAAATGGACGTTGCTATTCCGTATCTTGGATGTCTTTTCAGCTTATTTTAAACATTCACAGTGGAAAAGAATAAGAGTTTTTGCTTTGTTATTATTGCTATCTTACAGTTTTCTTATTATCAGATCATCCCTTAATCTTTTTTTTCTCTGGACTAAACAGACTTCCAATCTAAAAGCTTCCAGTCTATGCTAGCTTTACTATTACCCTGAGAATAATGAGTTGTGGTGGGCTTTTAGAAACCAAAGCTATTAGGGTATTAAGCAATCATTGTAGCTTACATCTCTTAAAAATGTCAGTAATTAGATGTCTAGTTCAATAGAGAGTCTCAAACAGACAGACAGGAATAAGAACCCTAAGGCTCATGTCTTAGAAGAGTCTTTCTACATTGTAAAAGATCTTTCATTTTTCAGGGCTGCAATAGCAGTCCTTATCTAGCATTACTATAAAATTACAAATTCTGTTTTCCCAGGATATTTTGGCATAGTCATGATTCTCAAGTAAGGTATGCAGGGGAAGCCAGAAGAATGTTGATAAAATCCTTCTAAACTTCAAAATGCTTATCTCTGGAAATTGAAACTCTTGCAGAAGTATGGCTGTTTGGACCACACTTTCATCATCAAACTTTCATATGAACATTTCTTAGGGAATGGAGATGGATAAAAATTAGAGAAGGGGGTGAGTTGGAGGCAAAAATATCCATAAAGAATAGTTTACAGTAAGTCTTTGGAATATATGAGACCCTGATTAAGGTAAAGGGCTTGAACTGCTTATTCATTGTGATCTCCTAATATTTGGGTTGTCTTGCTTTTTCAAAAAAATCCACATCTTGTTTCCATTTTGTGATTGATATAATTCTGGAATATAAAATACTTTTATCTTCTTTGGGCCAGGCCTTCTGTCAGAGGTGTTAATCCTCAGTGCTAAAGTAAACAAAATGTTCAGATCAGTGCTGCATCAGAACAACCTTAATTTAATCAGCCATTTACACAGTATATCATAGCAGGGTATACTCTGTAACAGTTCTCTTTTTATTCCTCAAAATGCTGTGGCACTGCATTTAATACTATGCTAGAAGTGCCAATGTGATTTTAATGTGATCAAAGTTCTACATATTCTACATAAAGTTCTACATATCACACATACACAGTCTGAACAGTACTCGAGGTCACACTGGTGTGGTAAATCTTCCCTCTAGCTTGTGCCCTGCCCAATCTAAATTATTAAATGGAGAATGTAGTTGTTTACCCTCTGATTTTTACAGAAAATTACATTCTAATGAAATATTAATTATCAAAGATGTGATATACTTAATTGTGCCTGGAGAACAGAAACAAAAATGTCATTCTTCATTATATGCTAAATTTGAAGGAAAGCACAAAATACATTTTGTGATGGGGAGCTGAGACTGAGTTCATGTGAAGCCCCCTGGTAACAGTTTTCTGACCTGCTGTATTTTGTTGAGATGCCTCATATCATTTATGTCACACTGCATAAAAGAATGACAATGATATAAATTGATATCCTCACTGTCTTCAGTTCAGAAATTCAACATGACAGGAAATGTCTAAAGAGTCTTTGAGACAGGGAGAATCAACCGTTTTGCTCCTACAAAGACAGCAGCTTCTCTGCTTTTGTATGAGGTGTGTGGATTGCCCAGGCACTCCGTAACATTTTAATGTGACTGATATTGTGATATCATAATTCTGTACTTCTCATAACCTTTTTTTTTTTTTAAATTATTTTGTTGTATCTTTGAGCATCTATATCTAAATTCTCGTACATTCACACAGGAATGGGCATTTGTGCATTATCTGCATATTAGAAATTTCCATTTGTGCAATGATATTAATACATAGAAGCAAAAAAAATTATCTCAGGGTGCAACTGATATTTGCAGATCAAACCGAAAATCCATCTTTGGTAGTAATTTATAAAATTATTTCTTGGATTGTGTGATCTTTGGGGCTCAGTTTTCCTGGACTGCCTCTTCAATGTTTCTCTAAAACTGCCTCTTTTTGCTTAGAAATGGATATCTGTTTTTTCACATTTGCAGAATTAACACTTGAGAACTGATGTGTATGGCTCAAGGGGAATGACACACTCGAGTTTGCAGGTGCATGTAAATAATTTGTATTTGCATATGTACATCCCACAATACCTGTGTTCTTAAACATTGGGACTGGTTTTAAAGCAACTGTTGTCTTCAGAGGCATTTAGCAAAGATGAGTAACTGCGCTTGTAAAGAGGGAAATCAAGAGTTTTTTTTCCCATAATTGCCATGGATTATGAGGACTAGTGTATTCAGTAGTGAAGAAATTAAGTTTTTATCATTCAACTAATCTGTTTCCAAACTAAATATTTTGCCCTGAGAATGAAAAATTTAACTAATTCAGGTCATGTGAATCTAAACTTGAAGTGATATTCCTCAACTCAAGAATGAGATCTAGAGCTTCAGGATGCCATATGTATTTACTCTGACCATTTATCTACAAGAGACATTAAATTCATTGCATTTGTTGTAGTTGTTCTTATTCTCCTTCTTGTTTGAGGACTCCCCTGGGTAGAAATTGTATATTGTCAAGACATAGAGCTAATTAATGTCATTAATTCACCCCACAGAATGTAAAAGCCCAGTGTCACAGAGAAGAAAAGGGACATCACTAGAGCAATTACTAAGTATTTTAAAAACCAGACCGAAAGCTGTAATAGGCATCAATTGCATGGATATCATAAGTAATGGATATCATAAGTAATGGAGAAAGGGATATTACGATGAACTGATGTTGAGGTTGTCAGTGCAGATAATTTTATGAATGATTCACCATCTGAGACTGAAGTTAAAATTATCCAAATTAAAAATCTCTGAAGAAAGCTCAGCCATTGCACATTTTACTTTTAATATTTCTCAAGCATGAGATTGTTTTTTATCTCAACAGCTGCTCGTTAAACAGTTACACCAGCTTTTTACTAACATATGTTCATATGATAGATGCTAGTACAAAGTCTTGCTGGTGGCTTAGTGAGGTCACTCTTGCAGTGAGCAGTCCATAGCAGAGGTGTGAAACAGCTGATGGGGCTTTGTCTCCTCTGTCAGGGGGCTTTGTTTATACTGAAGCAAACATGAAAGCATGTGTGGACTTGCTTCTGAGCTGACACTAGCATAAATCAAAAATGTAGTTATTGAAATCAATATGGTTATGTCAACATATTGTCAGTGTTGTTACTTTCTACAGGATTGGAAGGCCTGACCTTCACCTATTTCTGCCTGTGAAAATAAGACCTGCACAGATCTAATTTACTAGTTTTCTGCCTGTCTATTTATACACTATTTATGTGATTACATTTTGTTAAAGACTGTCAAAGTCTCCAAGATACACACTTCTATGGAGTAAAGTATTACGATAATTAACATTCCTCATCTATGTGATACTAGCAGAGCTCAGAAAGAAGTAGATCAATATTTTTTTTCATAGTAATGAGGAGCTTGGATACAGAAAGGCCTGCATTGTTATGCTGCAGTTGCGATGAATTTGCTGTAGTCTCTGATGACAGTTTTGATAGATCCATTCTTTTGCTCTTAGTGATAGGCATTTTAATGACCAAAGATCATGTTTTGGATACCAACTCAAGAAATTTATCGTGGTTTAAACTCTGGAAGTCCTTAGAAAAAAGTAGTTGCCATATGATTAATTTCTTCCACTGTTTTGTAGAGTCGATGCTGTGGATAAATACTTATGAATCATACTTAGCTCTTGTGAAGCTGTGACACCCTGAGAATGTGGGGTTTGATGTACTTCTCCATGCCTCACAATGAGTTTCAAACTATGGCAAAAAGAGGATAGCGGCTTTATATTTAAGTTCTCGTGTTTCCTGCTGGCTTCTGAGAGAGTCCTCCTGTTTTCTTGTTGTGGTGTAGTGGAGGGCTAATTAATTACTGCGAGATGAATTTTTTTTTTTAAATAATATTGTTTATTAATATTAAATATTCAGAACTCATGCCACCCCGATCACCAATTTAATAATAATCAGTTCTTTG